>OOFC01016186.1:23959-45719 GCA_900323345.1 Pseudochromis fuscus | reverse complement strand
TTTCTTCTTTTTAAATTTTTTTTTTTTTTTTTTTGCATTGTACTTTTTTTTTCTTCTTTTTTTTTTAATGTAAGTTATGTGTTTGTAGTGTCACCAGTATGCCAATACTCTCTGCTGTCCTGGTGTGAAACTTCTGTCTGAACATGCACAGTGTGACCCTCACAGGGCATATTTTTAAATCATAGCAAAAAAATGTCTGCCCTTGTCAAAGCTGCTCCTCCTCCTTAAACCCTCAGCTTTGATAGTTCGGAAATTACGTGTTCTTTGTAAATAATGACCAAATCTATTTTTTTGTATTCTCTTTGATGACGGCAGACATTGAACAGACAACTGAGGTGAAACTATGAATTGTAATAAGATATTAAATATGTATACTGCTTTATCTAAAAATACGCAGTGTGAAATTTCTTGAATTTGAACATAACTTTGTATGCATAATCTTTCCATAAAGAGAAAAATGTTCAACATCAGAACTCATTATTGCTTTTTATCCATGTTCTTTTCTGTGACACACAGGTGGCAATGTTTGAATTTGTGGTGGTAGTGTAGAGAAGTTACTTGATATAAACGAAGGTTACAAACGCAACTTATGTGCATTGAAAATTTATTGTTTCAAAGTGTAAACTCTGGAAAACGGTCAGTTATTTGGACTTTGTTTTCTCAAGTATACGCAATGGTCAAATTGGCCTACCTCAGTGATTCTTCACTCCATGTTAAATCCACTGTCATCAGCCAAATTCTGTTTCTTTTTTTTTCTCCTCCCATTCACTACAATAAATCCCTTTTATATATGTTTTTGAAGTTTGTGGTCCTTGAACAACAGCACAGTCAAAGTGTTTACAGAGTTCCAGTTTTAGCTCATCAGGCATCAATGACAGTCTTCATTCACAGAAAACCAACCCAGGATATCGAGACTGAGATGTGAATTCATTAAATACAGATCTACAAAACTACCAAAGAAGAAATTTAACCTGGAGTTGACTTGTTTTCCAAAAAGTTGATCAAGTTTAGTGCCAAAGAAATATGAAGGATCTGCCTTGATACCTAAGGCCCTGGTGCATCTCAGGTGACTGGATCACAAGTGGACAGTGGTAAATACAAGTCTACGACCATCAGAACAAATTGAGATCCAGTCAAACCACATGTGGAGGTCATGTCACAACTTATTGTTTGTAGTGTGAATGCGATTGGACTGAATGCCAACACCTGACAAACCTGAAACAGCTGGAGTAACACACATGTACAGTAGTTCTTGAATCCTTGTGCCTTCTCCTTCCTGTTAGCTAACCATGCTAACTGTTTACAAAGCTTGGTGCTCTTCTGGTGACTTTCATGAAAACTGTAAAGGCCCTGCCGTTGCCGTAGTAACATCCGAACACAAGTGGCCGGCAGGACGGTTTGGAGATGCGTGTTAAATACAGGTCTAAACACAGATGTGTCTCAGCTGTCCACTTGTGATCCCATCACCTGAGTCGCATTTCAAAACCAAGTGTGAACAGGACCGAGTTTGTCGGTGCCAAAATGCCATTTAATACAAAAGGAATTAAATTTTTTAAGAGCATCTCTGCCTTGTTATCCTATCTTTCCAAAACTGAACAGCTCAGTGGGAGATTTTTAGTCCTTCATGAGAGACTGACACAGCACAACTCCAGCTGCCAGTGTGTCTCTCCACAGCTCCTCAGTGTGGATGATTCTTTCACTTCTACTTTCTACTTTCACTGTTACCTTTTTATTTCTCCTGCAAGAAACACACACACTTAAATGTCTCACCAGTTCAAGTCTTCAATTTTCAAGCGTCTGTATGTTTTAAAGCTTTAGACTCTTTCTGTCCCTGTGATGATGTGATGAGGGAAGACTTGTGACCTTCACTACTTCACTTACAAATTTTTTCTACGCCTGCAACTTTTCCCTTTTCTTAGTCCCATCAAGAGTAGAGTCAGTAAAAAGATGTGATTGGATTAAATGGCATTTTAGCACAATCTTTCTTCCAGCTTCTCTTGAATATAAGATTGATGGTAAAACAAAGATATTTAAACTGTAATCTACTTAGCCTAAATCTGTTGATGGTACACGTGGAGGAGAGGCAGATGACCCGAAGTCTTCAGAGCAACATTACACATCTACAGGCAAACACGTCTCAGTAATAGTGATATACTTAGTTTAAATGTAAAAGGATGGTTATCATTACTGTTAGGAAGAGGCGAGAATATAGCTTCATAACTTATCCGTGAAGTTATGCTGTTGGAGTCAGAGAAGTAGGATACAATTCACGGTGCCGCTTCACACACATTTGCACCAGTTCAACCGGAAACATTCAGCAGAAAATCTATCAAGCATCACAATCGTTACTTGCGCAGCCACATCATACAAAAAAAAACAAAAAACAATTGGATTAACAAATATACAAGTTATTAGCTAAAAAGGTAAGATGTGACAAATAAATAGAAGCAAATATACATTACCCCTCATCGTCAAAATTAGCCCTAAAAACCAGTAACAACCAGCAAAGCTTCCCTTGAGACTATATTCAAATAGTTGCACAAGTTTACCACCAGTGGATCTATGTCTCCTCTGCTGCTTTCCCACTATTTAAATACAAATACTTGAAGATGGTGAACTATCCAATCTGCACTTGGGGAACTGTGTTGTGAAATAAAACCATCACCAAAGTTTGGAGGTGGGAAAAGCAGGTATGAGATAAGCAGCTTTGTAAAAAAACATGATCCACGTCTGTAAAACTCTTCTCTGTCTGTCTGGTGCCAAACTAATTCACGTCCGCCATTTTGAGATGATGTTGCAGCTCTCTGCAAACTGGGTCTGCAGCAGGGTCTAAGGCCTTGGGGAAGAAAAATAGGAACCAGTGAAAAGTCTTTTCATCCTCCGGTTTTGCTTCAAGAAAATAAAAAAAAAATAAGGAAGAGAGAGAAATCAGAGGTGGTGTGGTCAGTACAGGAGGACGAGTCTGGGGGCGGTTTTGTGTGGTGATCAAGGCTTTACCACGCTGAACATGGGGCAGGAATAGCGAGGAAAATACCTAAGCAGCGTGGATGAAAATATTCAACCAGGGATCGTAACACTTGAGAGTGTACTAGATCAACAATATTCATTTGTAAAACAGAACATACCACATTTGGCCTGATCTCCAATTTTTCCTATCAGATTTAATGTTAAAGCAGCAATCCCTGAACTGTCTTTTCTCTGTTACTAATGATACTTGTTACTACTGCAGTATTCCAGCAATTGCATCAGTAAAGACATTTTCCAACATATTACTGTGTGCACTATGCGGGGCAAGAGAATGAGGTTATAATATGATGTGATATATCAAAAAAGCAGGGTGGGAGGGCTCAGAAGCTCATTGGAGGTCAGAATTTATTTTTGGGGGGGGCAAAGGAAGCAGCTTTGCCAGTCCAGGAGGCTGAGAGGTCAGACGTTGTTGGGGCTAACGTTCTTCAGGTTGTTGAGCTCCAGCTCCAGCTGACGTATTCGCACATCCTTGGTGGTCAGCTCCTCCTTCAGCCGCCGCAGCTCATCCTGCTGCCGGAAGAACATCCGCAGGAGCTACGATAAGAGAGAGAAACACACAAGGAAGCACAAAACTTTCACATGAAAACTGGAAAGAAGGCGACATTTGCAGAATGTAGAGCAGAAGGTACCACCAGGTTTCAATTACAACACCTCACAACTGAAACATGTTGGAGAGTAAATACTAGGAAGTTATGTTTTCAGATGCCTTCAAGATGTTATGATGTTGTTATGTGATGTTTCACCATATCAGGCCACAGCATCAGTAGAGCTGGATTCTGCCATAACACACCAAACACGAAGCAACATTTTCGCTACTTCCACCAGTGGTAAAAATTGTCTTCTCCTGTTGTGAAAGTCCCAGAAAACAGCGAAAACCTCTCTGTGATCCCGGCACAGAGTCCATATTAATAATAATAACAATAGTTTGGATTTATATTGCGCTTTTTTCTGGAATGACAGACTCAAAGCACCTACAGAGACCATGATATATCATACCTGTCACACTGCTAAGCTAAGTTAGCCACAACTGCCCTGGGACACAAAGCATTAGCGTGGCTGCCTCCGACCACCCTTCATTCAACATTCATACAGGGCAAAGTGGGTAAAGTGTCTTGACCACTGAGCCACTGCCATCCCAGTCAAAGTCATATCATAAAACCATGATGTCACAGATGATGAGCTTGTCCTCCATTTCTTCTCCTCCATGACACTGTGGATGCTGATTGGTTTTTACGATATCACACGATGCAAAAACTTTTATTCGCATCTTTGCATTCACTAATTATGTAATCTCACTGCAGGAGAAATTTGCTTTGCGAGTGGTGTGAATGCAGCATCCGTGTTTCTTTCACTATGTACTTGTATAATGTAGGAGGAGCAGAGTAGCTGTAGCTGTGTGAAGTGAGACACAGTGTTAGTCAGGTCACATACCTCGTTCTCTGTTCTGGGTGGTACGTTCTCCAGCAGGTCGATCCCATTGACGACCACACTTTTCTTTTCCTTCACCGGGGCCTTGAATACTAACTGGTTTGGCCGGTGGTAACCATCCTTCAGGGACATCAACACTGGGTCTGTTTGTACCACAGAGGAAAAAAACCCGTTTTCACTACACAAAGCACAAAGAGGCTGAAGACCTTCACAGACCACCACAGGGAATCTGTTATTATCTGTGTTGGTCTTTAAGTTGCCTTGCTTCAAATATATTGACAACTTTGTAGCATCTTTTGATCATCTACAAACTGGACTGTGCAGCTGATCATGTGTTTTGTCACATTACATGTTTCAGTGGATTTTCAAAATTTTTAAACTACTGAATGTTTTTACTGAGCTGATCTTGAGAGCAAAGTGACCATGAAGAAGGGAGGTGATGACGAAAAAAAAAAAAAATCAGATCTCCTAAATACACGGTCACCTTGTGGATTTAATGATTTCTTGGCTACTGTAATTTTTACCATAATGTGAAATATTTGTAATAAAAAGAGTAAAGAAACAGCTTTCTCTGCAGATACAGCTATCAAATAAACACTGCATATCATTTGGAGTCAGTTAGCACAGTGTCACCACAACAACCACCACAGCTGGACCTTAGCATCTCATATACTTCATACAAAAGCTCTAGTTTAAAATAGCAGATACAAGGTTTCCACTTTTTGGTAAATCAGCTGTCTTGGAGTGTGTAAGACAAATCAGGAAGTGGAGTGGTATACGTGCGCTATCATTATCTTGTATCAGCCAGAGATCGTAAGAGTCTTACTGGAGATCCAGTCACACTGGGGTAGTTTTTCTTCCACAGAAAGTCAGAATCATAGTTTGTATATAAAATGGAGGAAGCTGATGTAACGCATTGGTTTGTGGACTCGCATTTTGAACCCAGGAGATCAGGATTTGAACGTCACCATCTTGTTGTTTTTGGGTTTTTTTTGAAGCCAGAAGTGACCATATTTGGATATGGAAGGAGGAGTGAGCAGGTGGGTCCGACCCTTATACCTGAAAACACTGTCCACTGTGTATGAGACTTGTTCAGATCTGGTCTCATTGGAGAACAGAACTGTCAGTCAAACTAACCCCACCCTAAATGTTGCTCTTTTTGAAGCCTAATATCTGCTATTAATATCTACTCTTAATGATGATTTGAAAAATTAACTTTATCTAATGACATCAGAATGACTTGTTTTTCCACAAGCCATTCCAGCCAAGAAATTAACTGAATATTATTTTTTAACTGAAGTAACTTGGAGATTTTTGGAGCCAGCATCTAGTGGCTGATGGGAGTATTGCACCTTTTTTTTGCACATCTGCATTGGCCTAATTTTTGAGACCCATTTGCTTCGTCCATTTCTATTTCAACCAGGTTTTTTTGCACTTTTTACACCTGGTAGCATCATCATCATCATTTGTATGCAGTCTATGGTCAGAAAGTGTAATTTTCTATGATGTGCATTAGTAAGTGTGTATTAGGAAGACAGAGGAGAAGCAACACTGGGTCCAGTTCAAGCTCAGTTCCCAACATATTCTGCAGTTCATACAGAACAGTTGCCCAATATTTCTGTAATTTGGGGCAGGACCAGAGACAATGTTTAAAACTTGATATTGTAATTTTAAGGCTCCATTAAATCAGAAACTTCAGAGTTCAACTTGTATCATGTGAATTACAAGGAAATATCTAGAAGTTTTTACCATGTTGGTGACAATATAAGCCACATGTTGGACAATTCAGTGATTGAAGTTTGCTGTAAATGAATCATCATCACATTCTAGAACTAAACTTCATGTACAAATAATCAGGGGTATCCTCACCAGCACATGATTATCATCCTACCTTCCAGTACATGGGTTTAATGTGTCTGTTGATACAATGTTGCTTAACAAACCAGTCCAGTGTGTCTGACTTGTTTACCTCTATCAATGCCACTCAGCCATTCAGTTGCTGTCAGGGCCGGTTCTGTTCCTGCTGTCATGGGGTATATGTCCTCTTGGTATGTGTCCGACTGTAAACACATTTTCAGATGCTTTAACTACATTTACCATCAGTACATACTATAACTTATCTGATTTAAAACAGCCGATGTCTCGATTCAGTCTGGAGTAAGTTTCCTTTAAGGTTCCTTGCATAAAATTGTGTTATCTGAACTTAATTCTTAGTTAAACCATGATAATAAAAATGATCCTTTAGCATTTTGATGATTTCCCTCTGTCCTTGTTTGCTCTCAGCTCTGATTAGCTATCTGGATTAAATGTTGGATTAATCTAATACACCGCTGATACAATTGCTGATAAAAGGAGTGAAATCAGTTCATTATGTCGTTTCATTCCCACTCACCCTCCTTGGCACGATCATTGAAATGGGCTCGATCAAACCCTTCAGGGTGACTAGTTTGTAGAAGCGAAACACCTCGCAGGCTGCCACGTCCAGCCCGTGCTTTGGCATCACACCTGCAGACGGGAACAGAAGCGTCAGTCGTTGTGACAACATCAAGTTTTCCCAGAATTCAAGGCTAATTTGAGTCTCATCACCAAGATAAAAACAAGAAAAAATCAACCTGCTCCAAAATGATACTGTTGCACAACTCAGTGGAGCCCGTTAAGCTTTGCTGAGGGAATATTTCAATAAGCTGACTCTTTTCTTCTTCAATGAATTTGATCCTTTCAGGCATGCAACACCATTTTTAGAGCAGTGCTGAGGATGAGGCCGTTTTCACAGTGATTCAATCCCTCCCTCCGTCTCCACAGACTGCTAATGAAGTGGTTAGGATTTCTCTTCCTGCTCTGACAGGAAGGCTCATATATTTGCTAATCAACAACAGACTTACCTAGACCTTTCTGTGGGGCTGGGGACCGGAACTCCATTAGGTATTGGATGTATGGCTTCTCTGTGGTAATTTCAAAGTAACGGATGTTCCCGTCTCCCTGCCAAAGCAGCACAACGTGGCTGTTACAGTCTGAAAGCTTGAAAAACGTCTTCATCTCAGTGTCTGCTACGCTCTTATTTCCTTATAACTAGATTAGCTTCTTTACATTCTTTACATGCTGAAGTTCATTTCAAATTAGCATGGGTGTTTAAGAGAAGAAAAGAACAAGGAGCAGCCAGTTCAAAAACAATAACCCAAAACCTCACAGTACAATGTAGCAACATTAGAAATGTGTGAGTTTAATGTGATGAAAGGTGTTTTTAAGATGGTCTGATGTGTGAAGTCTATAACAATTTAACATGTAAAGTCTTAATTCCACCCTGCAAACTATTCACAGAACAATATTATTAATATGACACTGCCAAAGCTCATAGACTGTATATAGAAGTGGACCAGGTCTCAAAAGTGAAGCCAATGTAGCAGTATAAAAAAGTGTAGTGCTCCCAATGACCACCAGTGGTCCATCTGAAATTTTTTTTACCTTTAAATAGGTATTAAGATTCAAAAATGGAATATTTAGGAGTGTAAATATTTTGATTGACAAACTTAAATTCAAGTCTCATACACATTGGACAGTGTCCACGGATTCAAGGGTAACACCCACCTCCTCACCCCTCCCTTCATATCCAAATATGGTCACTTCTGGCTCCAAAAACACCAACATGGCGATGTTCAAATACCAAACTCTTGGCTTCCAAAGTCCACGAAACATCGGACATCATGTTAGCTTCATTCATTCCATATACAGTCTATGCCAAAGCTAATTATAAGTATTAACTGGTACAGAATAAAATGAAATAGTTTCTTGAATAATAGCTTGTCTTTAAAAAATTGTGCGGCCTGTTCATAAGTTTTCCTGCAATGCTGCTAAAGGCAAACAAACCAGTACAGGGATAACATCTGCCTTTGTACCTCATTGACAGAGGTGCATAGACCTAAAACTGCTCATACACAATACATATACATTTACATATACATATACCATGATCAAGTGTGCATAGTGACCAAACACTCACCATCCAATAAGGTACCAGTCAATGTAACAATAATCTTCACAGATTCTACCTTGTTGTTGTTTCAGTCAATCTCAGCCATGTTTTGATTACTTTTTCATTTGTTCTGTGTATGCATAAGACTTCAAAACACGTGATTTTATACTGATTATATCCTCACCGGGTGGCTTTGTTGGACCTTTTTTTTAATATATCAACACTAAAATGACATGAAAACCCTTCAAATAATTTTGGACCTGCATCTTTTAATTTGCATTCTTCTCCATCTGTGTGCAAATGTGCAAAGATTCAGTTTTACAACTACAACAGGCAGTAGTTCTGACCTTGCCTGCCAGGTACAACATATGTGTGTCAGCGTCATAGAAAGGGAACAACAGTCCCGAGAGGCCGTCTATGTCCTCCTCCACGATTGGCATGGATAAATCCTCCTGAGGAGAGAGACACATACAGAGAATTAAACACACACACACACAAACACAGAGGCATTTATAGGCGGGAGCCATATTGAAGGTGTTGCCTGACCTGATCCCAGAGAGCGATCTGCCGGGTGTTCCAGCGAGAAACCCCCGTGGTGAGCAGTCGCTTCATGTTGCCCAGGAACACCACTCGGTTTACACGGTGGTTCTTGCAGCTGGCTTGCTGGTGGAGGGGAACACACAGACAGAGTGAGGCTTTAGATGAGAGATACACCTGCTAGAAAATGCTCTAAAATCTAAACAGCATGTTAGACAGTCTATATGATTGTTGTTAAATGAATGGCGTGAAATAAGGTTTTTATTATGACTCAATAATTGTACTGAAATAACACAGTAAACATTAAATTATTTGCTGGAATCTCAGAGTATAGTGTTGTATTTCAGGTACAGAACATTTTTATGATTTGTCCTTTTCCCCCGTCCTGCTCCTGCTGCGTTGACTTGATCACCTCCACTCGGTGCAGCAGGAGGGAGAAACACATCGGTCTAATCAGGAGACTTTTCTATTTTTTCTTTAAACAATGTGTTTCTGGAGTATTTATGTAGCTGTGGTAGAGAAAGATAAATGGGAGTGTGATGTACAACTAAGTTAACCGTGGATGTGACCTTAATGTGTTTAGCTAGAAACCTCATTCAGGTCAAACAAGGTCATTTACAGATTGAGCAGAGTGGGTCAGTTACTGGATAACTGTAAAATCAGTCAGAAATGGAAAATTAATTGAAGCTATGGTTTATCTACTGCCCCTTAGGGTCAAATACCAAAGTCAAAATTTTGGACAACTCACAAAGCATCACTCCATGTCCAAAACCATGGTCTTTATCCTCCTGCTATAACAGCCCTCTCTCTTCTGGGAAGTTTTGCCACAAGATTTTCAACCTGGCTGCAGGAATCTGCTCCATTCAGCCAAAAGCATCTGAATGTGGTTGGCCACAAATGTTTGAGCACTCAGTTCATCTCAGAGGTGTTTGAAAGGTTGAGGTCAGGGCTCTGTGAAGCTGTGTTTCAGCCTGTTTTGTGTATAAATTGAATTATTTGTCAAAACAAAAAAGGGTTTTCAACAAGGCCCAAATATGGAAGAAAACACTGAACAGCAAATATAAGATTTTCTTAAGCCATTAAAAATTAAATTGTACCCAAAGGGTGTGTCCTCATCCTTGGACAAATAATGTACTTGCCACTCACTACTATCAGGACACAATCATATTAAATCATAAATGAGATGTCCACAGTTCAGTTATTACACTGTAAATAAGGTCAGTAGCAGATATTAGATATAAAGCTCTGTCAGTCTGTCACATGCAGCACAGTCCCATACAAACGTCCTCCTCCTCTAACCTGAAGGACTCTCCCAGAGCGCGGCTCAATGACACGCAGCTTCTTGTCTTTGCAGCTGGTGGCCAGCAGGCTGCCGTCTGTGTTGAAGGACATGCTGAGGACGACGTCAGTGTGGCAGTCGATCATTTTCACCGGCTCTCCGATCTCCAGGTTCCAGATCAGGACCTGACACGAGCAGGAGGGATCGTTCATGTGTCAGTGCTGTGTTTCAATCAGTGATGTGGTTGTGTTGTAAATTTATTCACGCAGCACAAATATAAACCATAAATAAAAATATAATTATATATAGGTATGTGAGGTACATCACTGTGCAGGTGATGCTGGTGGATACTGTGATCATTCAGTCTGCTTGTGTTAGTATTGTGGTACCTTGTAGTCGTAGCCTGCACTGAAGAGGATGCCACTGCTGGTGGGGTGCCACTCGATCAGACCCACCCGTCTGCTGTGACCGTACAGCTCCAGGACCGCCTCCGTCATGTTGCGCCTCAGCCCGCCCTCTGGGATCTCCCATACTCGGACCTGCCCAAACACACAGCATTTAAACACATACACAAACCTACCTCCTGGCATTTTTACAGAACAAGATGACAGGTGAATTCATTATTCATGTATTTTCATAACAGTTATCAGTTTGTCAGGGAATTCTGTCAAGAAAAAAATATCATAGCGATAATGTTGTGGCAGCTGGGGCGTCCAAAAATACTGTAACTAATAAAATCATACAATCCCATGAAAATACAGTAATTTTAAATTTATTACAGGATAGATTGTCGGTTGAATTTTACATGAAGTCTTGTGTAAATGTGAATGTTGTTTAAAGAAGGAAATCTACATACGTCAAAAAAAACAAGATGAAAACACATTCATTGTCCAACTTTCAGTGATCAACAAATTATAGAAATAATGCTTCATTTTACAGTTTACTGGTGATAGTTGGGTCCAATCAAAGAAATATATTTACAGTGTTAAACTTGAATTTTAAAATGTTATTAATTAAATAAAAAACAAATATTTGTGAAATTATGATAAGTATTAATGTCTTTACATGAAAAAACAAAAGGTTAAACAGATAATTGGAGAATGATTCACATGTAAATTCACCATCTCTTTTTTTAAATATCAATATTTTATGTATTTAAAAAAACAGGAAAATCTGTCAAATGAAAATTATAAGTTACAGATTATTATTATTTTTTACAGTGTATCAACCTCAAACCACCATCAGTGTGACACGGCTAGAAAATCTCTGATCAAAAATAGCACAGCTATCAATGTAGCCCATTGCATTAGGATTAGACTGGATTACAGCGAGAGGCTCTGTGTTGGACCAGATCAGATTATCCTTCAACAAGTGAAAGTACGACACAGAGCACAGTGCCATCATGGATTCACTGTGCTCAGCAGAGTAATGTAACAGGTGCACGTAGTGGAAAAAAGAGGCCTGCAGAGGTCTTAGTATGTGTTATTGTAACAAGTGAGATTAAGAGAAGTGACCGAGGGACTGAGGTCTGAGGGTGAGTCTGATGTCATATCTGTCGCCAGTTTACAGACTTGCTCAAAGACATTTCACATCTGTCATTTGCCATTTTCAAGCCACCGGAGAACAACAACAACAGGGACCAGAGCAGCTGCCAGCCGCAATCCAATCAGCAGCCAGTGTCCAGCGCACGCTGTCTGAATCACTGACCCTCTAACAATAATAAACTGACCACCTCTTCACATTCTGGGCAGAGAGGCTGTCGACCTCAGTATCGAATAGACTCTAGCATGTGATTTTACACATGCAAGATTTTTTTCACATCTTCAAAGTCATTAAGTCATAAAATGAAGGTATTAAAAAAAGGTGACTGACCGAGGCGTCCTCAGAGCAGGAGGCTATGATGTTTTCAAAGAACGGGTTCCACTTGATGTCCAGCACATTGCCTTGGTGGCCACACACCTTCGGGTAATGAGAATCCAGGCGGCCAGACTGAAACACAGAGACACAAGCAGTTTTCATACAGCATGAGGGGGAAAGTAATGAAAATATCAGCATGTATTAGGTTCTTCTGTACGGTAGGCTACACCAGTATTATAAAATAATGTTGATCACAAAGCTTCTCCTTTGAGCTGCACTTGGTGACAGTGAGAAGGAAAAACTGGGAGCAGAACCAAGTAGAGAAAGAAGGAACATAAACTAGAAACAACAAAAAAGGAGGTAGAAAAAAATAGAAAATGTATTCTCCAAGATCATTAAATATTAATCTTGAAATCTTTGTCATTAATTTATTCTATTAAATTTCCAACTCTGAATCAATAAAGTGCATCTATATTTACCCACGAGAACATTACTGAACAAAGCCATTCTTTGCTTCTTTATTGGTGTGAGCATGAAGGACTATTCAAATGTAATAAAAGAAATCACATCAGCGAGATGACTCCACAAACCCCGAACAGAAACAAAACAGACCTGGTTATTGTACAGGGACGTCTGAGGCACAGTGTTGTTATTGCAATAACCCTCAGAGTCCACAGAGGGGCACTGGCTCATAACAACACGACGACAGAAAGCTCCTAATGTCGGTCATGATGTCATGAATGTTTGATGTCACTTCCATCCACTGACCTCTTTTTTTATTTCCTCAGAGATTTGTTTAGGAGCGTTGGGGTCATGCCTCCGTGAAATCCAGTGTGTGTGTGTGCGTGTGTGTGTTTACATAAACTGTCCTCGTTGAACCCTGGGGATTGACTCTGCAGGCATTATCAAGCCTCAGCCACTACTACTTTTAATAATAAATTATATAAGGCTTGGACATGTACCAACATTTGAACCTTTGAAGAGAAAATGAAACATGAATTTTCAAACTGAAAACAATAGGTATTCTTTTTAAACAGCAGGAGGCCTATTGTTGGAATACAGTCAGACAGCTGTGTTAACAATTATGAATGGTACTTATCTGGTAGTGTTAGGTCATATGGAGCAATATTAGCTTGTTGTCAAGTGTGAGGCGGGTTTCAGCCACAATTAATCTCAGAAACTTACATAACAGTAAGAGTATATAGGTATCAATAAAAAAAATTTATGAATTTTATCCACAATCAGTCAAAAAGCAGAGAGACACAGAGAAACGTAGGTTCTGAGGTAACACGCTGCCAAAGACACTGAGAGCTCTGCTAACAAGATGAAGGGACACAGGCCAAAACCAATAGAGATCAGTCGCTGCCAAAAACATGGCAACTGTGAAGTGGAACATCAATTCTGTCAATAGGAGACGAAGAAGAAAAAGAGGAGACAGCATGACTCAGCAGGACTCAGTAAACACCACCACCTCAGGTACATTATATCATTTTGGACCACAACATGGTCTCAGCACACTCACATGGAAACCTGCTTTTGCACAAACCCTGTTTCAGCAAATCATGAAAAGGTGTCCCTCTCCTTCAAAGGCCAAAATAAGCTCTGATGAGATATCATCTTGTTTTCTACAAATGTCACAGTGACTGGGACGTTTCAACACGGCCTCAAAACATTAATAACGTTGGATCTAAGGGGACTCCTTATTTAGATGGAACTAATTATCTGCAAAAAATAAAGTCTGTTGGGAACCACGAGGTTCAGACGGGTCCATGAGGTATTACCAGGAAATCCAATAATAATGGGACATGAAACGAATAAAACAAAGGTCCACTGCTACATCTCTACCACCAAATAAAGTTTAATAGAAACCTTATTAACTGTCCACCACTTTATCTGACAGGAAAACGACACAGGCCTCTGTTAGGACTCATTTCCTGAGGCTGTGGCACAGATGAGCGCTCTCTGTATGACGCACAGAGTCCTGGCCAGGTACCAGCATCAGAGGCATCGCACTGTGTGACGGCTACCAAATATTATCAATTTGTCATTCCCAGTAAATCTTTACTAATGTGACTGACAGATAAGGAATGTTCTGGAAATATAACGGGTCTCCTCTGGATAAAATGTGGAATAATGTTTAAGTTTATGGTCTGTAATTTACTCTCCCTTCCTGTACTCTAAACATTGTCAACTTCCTCCTTACTGTTGGTGCAGTTCTACACATCAGTGTTGCAGCATGCTAATTAAAAAGACTATAAATCTGAGCAGAAGCAGTTATAAATATTCTGTGGTGTGTTGTCCCATATGGCCTGCCACACCTCACTAAACTGAAGTGAACACGCTGAGTCAGGCTTATAAAGTTAAACAGTCTGAATATTCTGCTGCTGCTGCTGCTGTGGTTTGTCTCATGTTAATGGTCTAATGCTGCTGATGCATGAACAGTCATGTGATTTTATCTCTGTCGCTGGATCACTGCTACCATGTGTTTTATTGTACAGTAGGAGCTTGTTTAGAGTGATAATGTAATACAGCCAAAAATAATCATGAATATGAGCGCTGTCTGCTGTGTGTTGGGGGAATTTCCATTTTATATTATATTGAATGTGGATGAAACACATACATAGACTGTATATAGAAATGGACAAAGCAACCAGGTCTCAAAAATTAGGCCAATGCAGAAGTGTGATACCCCTGATGGCCACTAGATGCTGGCTCCAAAAAACTCCAACTTCAATTCAAATTCAATCATCAAATACTCATCAGTATATTTTTCCAACAAGTCATTCTGATGTCATTAGTTAAAGTCAGCTTTAATCTTATCTGGTCCATCAAAAAAAAAAAAAAAAAAAAAAATCATTAAGTAGATACTTGGTTTAAAAAAGACAACGATTTAGGGCTGTGGTTTCCAGGGAGACCAGACCTGAACTTGCATCACATTGGACAGACTCTTCAGGTTCAAGGGTCAGACCCTTGAACCTCCTCACTCCTCCTGTCATATCCAAATATGGTCACTTCTGGCTCCAAACAACCAAAATGGCAACAATCAAACCAGCCAAACTCCTGCCACAAAATTACTAGTTTGTCCAAAAACGATAAATAAAAGATAACAGATAATAGATAATCATAACAGTTTATTAATATCACTTAATGTGCTGCATACATTGCACCCTGAACAGTAAAAGACAAAGAGCATTGTAATAGCATCCATACAGTGACAACAGTGCACTCTCCTTCTTTGTCTGAGGTGATGAAGAGGAGTCTGTGACCTTTCAGTATCAGTTTCTGTGCCGGTCTGTGTGCCAGGTGGTGCCAGCGGTAGTCCGTCCACTCGCCAGTGGCTTTGTCTGTGGTTAACCATATGGCTGTCTCGCCGGCTGTCATTGTAATATGTCAGCCATGAGCATTCCTCGCTGTTAGCCAAACCCTCAACAGATTTGTTTATTTACCTAACGGAGAAGCTGATTTTGATAAAGTGTGAGGAACTTTATGTAAAGAAGAAAAAAATGGTTTATGGTTGTTGAAGCTCTAATGTTTCTCTTTTAGTCATTTTTCTACCTGCTCTCAGTGATCTCACATAGTCGGCACGCTACTGATTGATTTGGATGATGACGTTTACCGAACAGAGCAAACAACAACTGGTGTTGGTTCAGGGTCGACTGGTGACATCACTCTGCAAACCAAACCTCCTTCTAAGTAAAATTTAACCTGATTCATTGATTAATCAGTTTGGTTTACACACAATACACTGTGAATGTGTGCTGCTGTATTTTGGCGTATTTGTAGCTGACTGATGGTTTAATTTCTAATGTCCTGAAGCTGTATGATCATTTCCTCAAACAGAAGTTACTAAGAACAAACCACCTTTACAACAACCACACAGCTCCTCTTCTACACGCCGCCTCATTTTAGTTCACTTCAGTACCATAGTAATAAAGCCAGAGGTATGTTTCTGAACCTTGAGTCTGTTTGATGCACTGCTTCAAAACAGCAGCAGTCATCACACTGAGGCCTCTCAGCTGCTGCTCAATGTGATGAAGGCCATTTCTGAATCTGTCAACTCAGCAGAAACTCAAGGAAACTGATCAATTTATGGTCTTTGAACAGGTTATGGATATAATCATTACACAGCTTGATAAAGTACAACAGTAACATATGAGTCTCACTTCAGGAATTATGAGTTACTGCAGATGATGTGAAATGTGTATTTTAAACTATAATCTCAATTAATTAAACACAGGTTCCCTTATATTGGAAACACCCAGCAAAATCTACACTGAGTATATACAGTCTATATAAAACTGGTACTAAAATCAACTGGCACCTGCAATTAACACATAGGCCCTGTTTACGCTTGGTTTTAAAATGTGTCTTGGGCTATTGGCTCACAAGTGTAAATGACCACCAAGGCGCATTTAGATCCAGCCACTCAAACTTCATGTGGACATCTTCTGGGATGCATGTGACCACATATATTTGTTGTATAAAAAATAATGCACCTGAAAATGTGCAATTGTTCTTGAACCATTTTGTCTTCTCCTCTCTTTTAGCTAACTGTGCTAGTTGTTTACAAGATTTGGCTCGACTGGCAATTGTGTGAAAACCGTACATGGGCCCTGACGATGCCACAATGTCACCCGACACGATGGTTTAGAGACACATTAAATACAGGTGTAAACAAAGATGTGACTCAGATGTCCACTTGTGATCCGATTTCAAAACCAAGTGTAAACAGGGCCATAGGTCACCCAAAACTATTAGCACGATTCCCCCTCTTCTTCAAATTCAAAGTTCAAACCAAATTGCATTTAATAAACAAAGAGTGCTGCATAATCACTTCACTGAGTATTATCTGCAGACCTGCCAATTTTAAAGGGTGTGATTTTAAAAGTTAGGCAGTATAGACCAGAAAAAAACCCTTTCTTCAATGAGTAGGTGGTAAATGGACTGCACTTACACAGCACACTCTACTTTAAAAGATGAAGCCTCAAAACACCTTGACGTGTGAAGTCGGGGGATTGAACTGCCAGTCCTGCAATTACTGGGAGATGACCTGCTTAGCTCCTGCCCCCACAGTTATGAAAGGTTACATCAAGTAACATAAGCCCCTATTAAACACTTTGTCCATCAACAGTGGACAGAGAGACCTGATCTGACAGCATCACTGTGAACTCGGGATTTCAAACCTAAAGAATTCATCATAAAATGCTGATATAATTGGGTAAATTTACATCCGTGTAATCACCTGGATGGCAGAGCGCACACAGTATTTTTCCATGACACCTCAGCTCGTGATGATGTGAAGTAAAATTCAGCTGAAGTGCCTCTGCTTTAGACAGCAAACTGCTCAGCTCACTGAATACTTCTCCTGCCTGATAACAGCTCGACTCGACCTCGCTTGGCAGCAAAAAATCTTTTCGAGCACCTTGGCAGAGTCTCTCTTAAAGAAGCACAGCACTTTGTGGTTTCATCTACGAGTAAGATACAGACTACATTATAACCTTGTGGGAAAAATAGCAGATATTTAAAAGAAACCACCAACAATCCGCATTTAACAGCTTTGCCTTGCGAACACAACACAATATATATGAACAAGCTTTCAGCTGTATGCAGTTCACGATAAATTTACAGATAATTTAGCTCTGAGTACTGTGTTTTTTCAAGCTCTAAAATCCGAATACTGTTGCACTGTAAATAACCTAAAGACTGCATATGCTGAATGTAAACCAAATCCTCAGTGAGAAGAAACTCATTCCCTTCTTCTAATAATAATCATAAAAAAATTCACCTTCTCCAGCACAGCGGGGCCTTTTTCTGTCGTGTTTATGGGCAATACCATGATGCCTTTATAGGCTCCTACTGGCAACACAAGCCTGTTACAACGCTGGCTTTAGATTCTGGCCAGAAGATTTAAGGCTGGCGTGCTTTGCAAATAGCAGTTACAGGCTGTGCTTCATTTGTGTGGAAACAGACACAGCTTTAGATTTTACTGTGCTGGGAAGAAAATAACAGTGATTTCATAAAGCTGCAGAAAAAATGTGAGGTCTAAAAAGTGTACAGTGTATTACACAGCAAAATCACACAGTGAATGCTTTGACTGACTGGGAGCCACTCAAATTACAATTGCAGTTGTAGATTGTAAATATTCAATTCAACTTTATTTATGTAGCACTTTAAAAAGACAGCATAGTCAGCCAAAGTGCTGGACTGAAAGCCACTTGTTGTTAAAATATTAACAAATGCACCATGCTGAAATATTATTTTCAGAACTACCAACAAGGATTTGGACATGATCCTGTCCTCTGATCTTGCCCAAAAGTTTATGATTTGTTTCTTGGGTAAATACTTTGTTTATCTGAGATCTGTTCAGTAGTTATTCCCTAATGTTGCTAACAAACAAACAAACAAAGTAGAAAGCACTCAGAGAGCACAAACCTCCACCAAGGCATAATCCAGCTGTATCAATCTAATGTATGAATCTTGATCAATATTTACTCATTGCACTTCTGGACAGGATCCCAGCAAAATCATAACCTCCATAAAGTGCACAGTAACGTTTACAAACCACCACACTACTCTGAAAGGAAGGGAAGACCTCACTTATTTCTTGGTTGTCATAGCAACAAACAGTAAGTAAAATGTGTCATTTACCTGGGCCACAGGTATGACGATGAAGGAGCCCCCGCCGGCGCTCTCCGTGACGACCGCCACGAACTTGGAGTTGACGGCACAGAAGTGGTTGTCATGGACGTTCTTGGTGAGCGGGATGCCGTCAAAGCAGTGCTCCCGGTTGGCTACTTTTCCATAGACATTTCGAAACTTGGAGCTTCGGTAGGTCGGACGCCATGACATCTGAGAAGGAAAGACAGATATATATACACAAAAGATTAACATTCAAACAAGTCCCAAGCTGAAAGGTGTTCAATTTGCAACATTATAAAACAAGGAAAAAGCAAAACATCACATTTTGGAACCAGTGAAGATTTGGCATTTCTTCTTGATATGAAATTCCTCTACTACCCTTCTCTTTACTGCAGTTAATCT
Organism: Pseudochromis fuscus; assembly: GCA_900323345.1. Classification (NCBI taxonomy): domain Eukaryota; kingdom Metazoa; phylum Chordata; class Actinopteri; family Pseudochromidae; genus Pseudochromis; species Pseudochromis fuscus. The sequence continues at coordinate 26,580 of OOFC01016186.1, read as the reverse complement.
ATAGCTATGCTTCAGATGATAGCTTTGCTTTTGTCCCTGCACCATCTGGCAAGTGTGCAGAAGTGAACTGAGTAGCAGTTTTAACATTCTGTGGAGGCGGACTGCAGAAACACACCATGATGAAATAGTCCAGCTAGACAAATGTAAATGAGCATGCATGGGGGAAAGAAATCTGTCAGTAAGTATAATTAGGCACTGGACATGAGATGTTCATAATTATGAGTGTAAAGAAAGTCACATTAATGTCACGTTCCCATGTTCCAAACCCGCAGTGACAGGTCGGGCTGTCCCATCTGTGCAGCCATGATAACAGGCACACACGCCGTTGTGGGAAATTGTCCAAATTGGTCACGGGTGTGAGACTTTTGAAGGCTGAAAACTGGGTGAAAAACTGCTCTGACACTATTTCATGTTGCCTCAGAGCCGGTGATTAACGTGTCAAAAAGAAAAAGCGATAGTGAGGACAATCTTCCGAATAACTTAATTACAAACACTAAACATAATGATTCATTTTTGACAAACGCAGCAGATTGCAGTGAGCCCTGTTGTTTATCACTCCATTTGGATGCACATGAATCTTGTACAACAGAGAAGCAGCCATTGTTTTGCAGCTACCGCACACAAAAGAGAAGTGGTCGCGTTGGACTCAAGATGCTTCTTTTGTTTGCCAAATCGCCACAAAAATGCACTGATGGAGCTCTTGATTTTTTGGGCATGAGCCGACTCTTTATAAGAAGTCGAAGGTTGACTCAGTCACAGGATGTCCAGTGACCTTTGCCCCGTTAAAGCTGTGGGAATTTCTCGCTAATGAAAGAAATTTTCTGAAAGTGGATGTGTTTATGAGCATATTTACAGCCACACTATTGATGGAGACTATATCAGTTCATGACAGGAATGAAGAGGGGGAGAGGATTTACAGCTCTTGTAAGATCAGTGGCAGCAATGCCGGATGACATCAGGCAATCCTCTATTCAGCATTGTTCTTTGAATAGGGAGGGAACTGGTGGGACTGGTGTATGCATGCAAATAGAAACATCCCCTGAACGTGCTGCTGCCGCTGTCGATCCCTGTCTCAAACCAGACGACACCAGAGCAGGTGATCACTTTGCTCTCAGTTCAGTGGGTAAAAGGCAGCAGCTGAAGTACACCAACATTTATTTGTGTATTTTAACTTGTTAGAGCACGATATGTAACAATGACCCCAATTGTTATTAAAAAACAAAAAACAAAAACTGAATTAAACCCGAAATGTAATAACTGGTCCATAATGTAACAAAAGTGATGAGCCTGAAATGTAATAAAAACCAATAATGTAGCAAGATGCTGAGCCCAAAAAATAAAAACTTTGCACAAAATGTAACAACTTCTTACATTTTGAGTCTGTTATTACATTTCAGGACGTTGTTATATTTAAGGTTGTTACATATCTACAGGTCTTTCTGAAATGATAAAATGTTTATTATTTTAGTCCAGATATAGATATGCTTCTGTCATTTATAAAACAAATTAGCATTTTGTGGATATAGCTCTCAAAGTTTAGTGTGAAAGTATTAACACAAATAAACTTATTGACATTTTTGGGTTATTGTACTTTTGAGAATCTTATTTCTAATCCACTGCATCTCAAATGTAAGAATTGCAGTTTTGACTCCACTGATCAGGCAGCTCTAGTTCATTGCATGAGGAGTTAAGAGAATACAACATATTTGTAAATTATTTGACTATTAGTTGTTGTAATTTATCTCTAATCAAAACCAAACAAACTTATAAATCAGTAGTAAGAAGATGCATTTTCTTACTCAAACGAAGAACAGAGGAAATGCTTGTATCTCTTTTGTTCTGGTTAAAAACCATAAACACCCCCGAGGTGCATGCTGCTCCTACACCTGCCTACCTTTATGAATCTGGAGTGCAGCCAAATTCTTGCAAAACAAAAAAATTAGCAAATATAAAATACTGCTAAACAATAAGAGGATAACTAGAATAAATAAAACTTCAAGCTGCATCCTACACTATGCAGCGGTCATAGCTTATCAAAAACAACTCAAACTCCACCAGTGACATTAAAATGATGCTATTGAATCAGTCAATATCTGATTTGCAAATTCAAAACTTTATTGTCCGTTCACTTGGTAGCATTTTAAGACCTACAGTGGAACATTTGAATATTGAGGTGTATCCAGAGCCTATAAACATCTCATCGTTGTCCCATCCAGACCCAGATCGTCGGCCCTGAAGCTGCGTCTGTGTGAGCAGCATAATGGCAGCTTGTTAAAGAATTAATGTAGAACAGAAGAGCAGCACAAAGTGGCCGGAGGGACAGTTGGAGGAGAGGGAAAGAGGAGAAGCCCTGCCTGCTTTGAGATCTCCTCACAAGGATGCTCATTCATTGGTCACCGGCGTACGGCACAGAGAGGATGTCTGTCTGACTGTGTTTGTGTGTTTCTTATCTCACGAGGGTTTTGCATCACAGGAACACACACACACACACACACACGAGTAGTACATACACAAAAACACAGCAACCTAGAGAAGCACTGACTCAAACACATCATAAGACTTGTGGGTTGTGAGCATGATTTCCTGCGAGGCCTTGCTAACTCTTCAGATTGTTTCTGCTT
>OOFC01016186.1:0-23939 GCA_900323345.1 Pseudochromis fuscus | reverse complement strand
ACTATTCGTTGGTACATGCACTAGTTTACAAGATATATCTGATTTACTGTTTGGTGTTTAATGATTTTCATGTTTGTATAAAAAGAAGTTTAATACTTTTCAACCAGCATGTAAACACTGTAAACATCCATACACCCCACCACACACGCACACACACGAGTAGTACATACACAAAAACACAGCAACCTAGAGAAGCACTGACTGGAACACATCATAAGACTTGTGGGTTGTGAGCATGATTTCCTGCGAGGCCTTGCTAACTCTTCAGATTGTTTCTGCTTTTGCACATTTTCCACATAATTTATACCAAGTTGGAGTCACATGAACCTCCCCTGAATAGCTAATAAATCACATATCTCAAGAGTGGTCCTAATCACTCTCCTTAAAATGCCACCTTACCTTACCAGTGTCCTACCAGTAACACTTCCTGCGGCCTTCTCGGACTGCAAACATCCACCCTCCTTTAAACGAGCTGCCAGGATCTCCTCTCTTCCTTCCTTCCCTTTCAGATGTAAGCAGACGGCCTGTGTCAGCTCTGCCTCCTTCTCTCTCATGTTTTTCTCCCCCCTCCCCTTTAAATTCACTCTTCCCACCCTCTTCTCCTCCTACTAGTACTGATAGCTGGAGGGCTACCACTCACCCCCCCCTCTTCTCTCCATCCTGCCACTCAGTCGGCCCTCAGCAACTCTCTCTGTCTCCACTACAGTTCAAGCTCCAGCTCAGGCCGAGCAGCAGCAGCAGCAGCAGCAGCATTAGAAGCAGTGGCCATTCATCCTCTTTCCTCTCCCACCCGCTGCTTGTTTGGAATCACAAGCACCACTCACAGTTTCTCTCCCCTCGCATCTTTTTAATCACTTGTTTCTACACCTTTCAGTCTGATCCTTGCATGACTGAAAGACAGGTGGACCCCAGCAGCAAATGTCTGCAACTGTTGGTGTCTGCACAGTAACCTTGAAACATCTGCAGACCATGATCGAAGAGGAAACCATCTCATAAAGCACCATAAAATCCACAGTTCTGTCAAAGCTAAACAGTTATAACTGTTACACTGCTTCTGATGTGCTGAAAGAAAGATGGATGGATGTTCACAGTGTTTCTAATCAGGAATGTTCGCCATGAACAACCATAAAAATAGAAAAGTAGGAAGAGACTTATTTTTACTAGAATCTTATGGTATACAGTGGACCAATAATCAGCTTTCATGTCTTGTAATTAACATTTTTTAATATGGTTTTTATGATTGAAACCAGTGGAACGTATTAATTTGTATAATGTGCTTTGGTGTAAAAGCTGTTTATATTGTGGGAGATACAGTATTATCCTCCTCAGAGTTGTTGGTGACTTAGTTTAATGTTTCATAAAATCTTTGACACAAATATAACAATCATGACACTGTGATTCAAAATGTGTTAAGAGGACACAATCAACACTTGAAATAGTGTTAAGTTAATTTGACCATGGGTGTTTATTTTTAATTTAACCAGAAGACTCTATTAGGAGCAGTAATTACGTATCAATAATCATAACAAAAAAACAATGGCTAAGACGTCTTTCTGGGAATTTGTGAATTTATCATTATCATGTGTATCCTCCTCACAAATGCACACTTAATGGAGATGAAGATAGTTGTGTAAATTACTCCAACATCTAACATTACCTCCTGTTCCTGATCTTTTTCACTCCAAACAGATGCTGCAATGACTCCCAGTCAGGTGGACAGACGGAGGCAGGTGTTGGAGTGAAAACCACGTCCCCTGATGCTTGTGTGTGTGTTTGAAATGTGGATGCAGCCCTGCAGGTTCACTCTGAAGGAGGCCGGCCTTGACCTCTTGGCTCCTGTGTGTTGATTTCCGTACCTGCGTCTACGTCTGACCATGTGTTGTCTGTTTGCACCAGTACACATTTACTGTAGTGTTCATGGCCGTGAGGCAGAGCACTCCAAAGAGCAGAGTGTGTTTATTGAGTTTTTTTACAAGGTGCCTGAGGACACTGCTGCTGCTCTGTGCAGCCCAGTTTCCTCCTCTCTCTTTGAGCTTTTCAAACCTTTTTTCCAAAATCTTAAAAGAAGCAGAGATCTTTGTTTCTCACTTAAAAACAATCCCCAAAATACAAACTACCAGTCTAACTGCTACAAACCAACCGGAGGACACTTGGAATAGTAATTTTGTTTATAAGAATGGTAACACTACTTGGCTGTACTCACTCACTTCATGATCTGTGCAGCTGACAACCTCTTCTCAAACTACACATGATGAATAGCAGCATACTGACTCATAATGAACCCTAAAAGGCCATTCAAATATCACCAAATCAAATGAATGAGTTCAAATATTTTCTCAATGTTGGTGCCAAATAAGGAAGTAGAACCATCTGAGCTCACAAACAAAAGATACAAAAGGGAAATCCACAGGGCGACTGCGGGTCTTGTCAGTCAGACACAGAGAAGCTCTGTCAAGCCACCATGTCATGCTCCATCTTTTCTTCCTCTCCCTCGGCTCTGACACTGTCATTTACGACGACTTCCACATCTCTGCGAGGAGTAATTTCCACCAAATGAGAGATATCCTATTGCTTTTCTTTGGCCAAATTTTTCTCCCAGCGTGAAGTGGGCCCTCCACTTCTGACTCACACAGGAAGCATCACAGCTTGGCTGAGAGAGAATATTTTCTACACTGCTATGGCGATGCCCTGAGTGGACGGCTGTAGTTATAAAAGGCTTTTGTGTGCTGTGAAGCTGCAGGTTACCAGAGCAAAGTATTTGCATTTTACTCGCTATCAGCTGACAGTCAGCCTCGTCGGTTAGTGCTAAGCCTCTTTCGAGCAGCAATGTTGGCCCTGCTGACCCTGTCTCATACAGATACTGTAAGTCACATTAAATATTAAGATACAGCACTGAGATTGCTTACCACTCTACAAATAAAATGCTTGTCCTGCAGAAATTTGATAAATCAGATATGATGATTTTTAATTTTCATGTCCGTGAGTGAATCAAGGGGTCGTATATATCTTAGATACACCTGATACACCATCACAGCAGAGAGGAGTGAAAGGTGTAAAGGTGTTTAGATAGCAGGGATGACAGCTAACACCTTTGAAAAATGGCTTTGGAAAAAAGGTGAATGTTGTAGATATGAAACATAATTATTATGTAGCAGAGTTTGTAACTCATGATCATCCGCTTCCACATTTTTATTGGAGCTACATTTTTTTCGGTGCCATGAAGTAGATTTTCGATTTGTGATTCTCTACATTTATTTCAATTAATGAAATTTCAGAGTGGGTTTAAATGAGTTTCTTCTTATCGTCTTTAGAGCTGCATTCTAGCATCCTGTATATGTATCTAACAGTCTGTATATGGATTGGACAAAGCTAATGTGATGATATATATATATATATATATATATATATATATATATATATATATATGTATATAGCCAGATGCTTGGAATTTGAATATCACCATGTTGCTTTTGTGGAACCAGGAGTGACCATATTTGGATATGAAGGGAGGAGTTAGAAGACGGGTCTAACCCTTGAACTTGAGGACAATGTGTATGAAGCTCAACCTCAGCGCTGATCTCAATGGACACCAGACCTGTCATTCAAACTAACCACACCCCTAAACATTCCTCTTTTTGAAACCTAATATCTACTTAATTATTTTTTTCAGGTGAGTCACCAGATCACTAATAAGAAGAGTTGACATTAGCTGATGACATCATAAAGATGTGTGGGAAAAAATGTATTGACTGAGAATTTCATGAATGAAAATGAGGATTATTGAATTGAAGCCAGTTGGAGCCAGAGTTTTTTGGAGCTAGCATCTAGTGGCCATCAGTGGTGTTGCTTTTTTTTTTTTTTTACTTTGGCATTACCCTCATGTTGCAGTGAGATGCAGTGGCTTTATCCATTTCTAAATATGGTCTATGGTTTCTAACTATTCCTTGAATAAGGTCGAGAGCGATGAAAAAGCGATCAAATGTCTAATTTGATTTTTGTTTATTTACTTTAAACATGCTCACTGACCAGATCAGCTGAAACTGAAGCAGGATACAGGATGCAGACAGATAACGGTCACCAGTAAGGATAGTGAAACAAAAGCCATGCATACAATGTTTGTTTCCAGCATCATACCAGCAGAAGTAAAGGAAAGACACAGCCATCACTGCCCAGGATAGCAGCTGTGAGCGAGAATAAAATAAAAGGAATAGCTTTAACACACCTGCTCCGTCAACCCAAAGTGAATCAGTCCATCTGGAGTTTGGTGGGATTTTCCAGATGGCTGGTGGAGGAATGTTGGAAAGGTAATCTTTTATGTGAGCCTGCATTCATTTCAATCAGTTGACAAGAAAGGTCACAGGAGCTGCTGTAACTCACTCACTCCCCATTATCCTGCTCATTAATGTCTGCTATTATTTCTGCAGTTTCTCAGACAATTAAGAAAACTCACAAACACGTCAATAAGGTTTAAGTGCAGTATAGAACATTAAAGTGAAGGGTATTGTTGGGTGAAAGGGCGAAACGTTTCTATTTTCCATGTCAGCCATTAAACTAATAATAATAATGGTAGTGGTGCTATGTGAACTCCACGTGTCACATCTGCAAAACTACAGTAGATTCCTGCATTGCAGTGCCTTTCAGCTGGATGTATCACCATATGATGCCTCCTAAAAAGCCACTGTGGAGCAGTGCACGTGGAGCAGTATCATCAGTTCCCTTAAACACAGCAGTTTGTCAAAGTCCATGTTTTGCTTTAAGTTGTTTATGGCAGCTTGAACGCACACAGGCACATGCATAAAACTTCTACTTCTTCAGGGATTTATTTATTTTATTGCTTAAAGGTGCATCTTGTTTATTTGAAATCTCAGCCCTCTGCACATTATATTGGCCTGTCAGTCAGTGTGAACTCCAGAGAGTTTCCTTAAAGGGAAGAAATGATACAGTTCCTTATTTTCTATCATATCAACAATGTTTCAGTGTTAGGTGGTCATGTTAAATAGGTTAAAAAGGTACAATGATGAACACATGATGTGATGCTCATCCCTGTCAGCAAATAGCATGAGCTTCAGACTGAATGCTCTACCGTCAGCTTTTTTTTATTATTTGTGTGCCAAGTGATATCAGCTTGACACAGTGTCTTTATATAGTCATCTGATCACACCTATGAAGTACAGGAAGTGGTGTCTGTTTCAGTCAGAGTTTTAGCACATTTCACATACCTGTGGATTTAAGCATGGATTGATGAAAAAATCTAGATAGGGCTTGTGATTAAATGGCTAAATCCACTAAATAAAAAAAACAAATGGGCGTAGCCACCGAGTCTCAAAGGTGTGGAGGTGCAAAAATATGGAATACCACCAATGGCCACTAGAAGCTGGCTCCTAAAAACTCTGACTCCAATTGACTTCATTTCAAAAACTGTCCAAATGAAAATCATTTCATCATTAGTTAGATATTAGGCTTCAAAAAGAGGAAGATTATGGGGTGTGGTTACTTTGAAATGCTGTCCAATGAAACCGGCCATGAACTCGAGTCTCATCCACATTGGACATTGACCCCAGGTTCAAGGGTCAGGTCCATGTCCTCACTCCTCACTTCATATCCAAATATGGTCACTCCTGGTTCCAAATAACTAACATGGCGATGTTCAAATGCCTTGGCTTCAAAATAAAAGTTCACAAACCAACGGGTGACGTCACAATTGTTTTGTCTATGTATCCTATCCACTGCCTATGGTTATGTCACACTAAAGGACAATATATTTACCAAACAGATATATCCTGCTGTGCTGTCCAACAAATTTGGGCTCCAACGTGTAAGATTGGATTTGTTAAGCTGTCATTTCCGTACAAGTTACTTTGCATATTTACAGTTGGCTTTTGGAAACTCCCCACCAGCCAGACGAGGATATGATGCTTACAAACACTTCCTGGTAGTTGGCCAATCAGAGCAGGGGGCCTCAAAGGCACAGAATTTAAAAAGGCCTAATAAGCTAGTATAAAATCCATAAATCCCTTTTTAATTATTAAACATGCAGTGTGTGTGTGTGTGTGTGTGTGTGTGTGTGTGTGTGTGTGCTGAAAATGCTCCACTTATCTCTATTATACAGCAATAAGACCAAGAAACTCAATGAATTTATCTTGTTTTAATACTTAAGTAACAGCAGTGAACACAGTGACTTCAGTAAAGGATTACTTCTTGTACAGCTCCATAGATAGGAGCCTGGTGAAATAGCAACCAGTGCTGCATTAGTTGTGGAGTGTTTGCTCATGATGACAGGGCATTACTCTGTGATAATGACAGGAGATGCTGAACCTCTGCTAATGGTAGCTCTCAGGACTTAAGCCAGCCCCATTAAGCAGCTGTAATGCAAAGAGCACACTTGCCAAGGACAGGAAACACAGAAACCCAGCTTAAGGGCACTTATCAGAGCACAAGTACGTGGAGGAGTGGGAGTCCCAGAATTCATCCACCGCTCGAGGGTAAAGGAGTTTGTTATCTGCTGCAGCCGTGTTATCATCCAGGTAATGTAATTGCTACGGATATATAATGTATCATTTCCTAGATATTCTCCCAAATTCCGGTCCTTTTCTTCATCCTTTCACTAACGCATACCATATTTTCCATTTTAAACCCAAATCAGAGACACATTTTTTCCTATTCCACTTAAAAGGTCAGTCATCCAAAAACCAGAAGAAAGATCTAAATTAATAATCTCCCCTGTGCTTTCCTTTCCCCCCAAGGACTTTCTGCCACATGCTTTTTGGAGCATAATGATGTGAGCAGGGCCTCACACCCTGAATGACAGAGGAGGGGGGTGTTTATACTCAGAGTGAAAGAGAGGTCCAGAAAAAAGGCAGAAAAACAAAAGATCACATCTGAGGCACGGGAAGAAAAGGAAAATACAGATAACTGAAAGGTAAAAGGCTTTTCAGGTGAAAGAGAAGACAAGATAAGGACACAGGAAGAAGAAGGAGAAAGGGCAGGATGGCCGATAAAGACTGATGAAATATTTAAAAGAAACAAAGAAAAAAGCAGACAGGGAGGAGGAGCAGAGGAGGCTCTTAGCAGACAGAGATTAACTCCCCTCTGTCAGACCACCTGGCTGCAGCACACACACACACACACACACACACACACACACACACACACACACACACTGAACAAACTGTGTGCCATAAATATAGATATTTTTCTCAACTGTAGCATCAAAATGATTAAAATATCAATGTCCAGTGTCCAGGAAGTATTTAAATCTTATCTTCTATTGAACAGTATCCAGACAACAATGCCACGTACTGCATCCTGGAAAACAATTATACAGGTTGATTTGTTGTATCTCTACATACTTTTGAAGAACTTCATGCTTTATGTGACTAATCATGACGATATGTTTCACAAAAGCAAAATGAAAGAAAGTTGATTTATGTCAGAGAAGACAAATCTCATCAGCTCCAAAATGAAATCCCTCTGGCGGTGGTTCAAATTGAGAAAACAAAAATGGCACTGAGCCCAAGACGAGCAGGAGACGGAGGAGCGCTTTCATCAGATTATTGAAATCCATCACTGAAGCAGGGCCACAAGAAGGGCTCGGTGAAATGATTAATGAGCCAGTGAGTTGTGAGTTCAGATCTGTTAAGATATTGCGTTTGGTAATTGTTGATGGAGCGTGTGGACTTGCAGAGGAGGCTGGATCATTGGTCATTTAAAGCGGCGCCTGCAGAGAGCCAGGAGACTGGCATCCAAATCACCCTCATGTGAGTTAAGTGCAAACAGTAGCTCTGTCTGATGTCTGGTGCTGTAGCCTAAAGCATGTTGGGAGACTGTAGGTGGATGAGCTGTTTCTGGGCTGTCTGTGGTTTAACTGAGTGTACAATAAAGGACAGTATCAAGCCAGGATCATCTGAACGACCTGAGACATCATCTTGTCTGCTCTATTTTCAGGTTTAGACTGCTGATCTGTCCCCGCCTCGCACCTATTGCCAACTGGGATAGTTTAGGTATGGGATCCAAAAGACTCCTTTGAACACGTTAAAAGATCTATTCAGTACCATCTGAATAATCAGCGGTTTGATGTATGGCACAGTTGGAAAACCAAATTTAACTAAAAGAGCCCAATCCCACACCAAGGCCTAATCCACCACATTGATATAGATCAGGGGTGGGCAATCCTGGTCCTTGAGAGCCACTATCCTGCATGTTTTAGATGTGTCCCTCTTCCAACACATCTGATTCAAATGACCAGCTCATCATCCAGCTCTGCACAAGCCTCACGATCCTGATCATTGAATCAGGTGTGTTGAAAGAGGGACACCTCTAAAACACGCAGGATAGCGGCCCTCAAGGACCAGGATTGCCCACCCCTGATATAGATGGGAGACATTACCACATCGTGATGGATTTTGTAGAATATTTATACATAAATGCAGGTTATGATTTTTACCCACAGAGCTGAAACATCCCACAGTTTAGTTTCTACCTACAGCTTCTTTCTTCTTCCTCCTCTACAGCTCACAGACAGGTGGTGTTTTGCTGCCCTCTAATGGTCCTCTCTGCTACTACTCTCTCTTATTTAAACATTTGCACATTTTAAGTGATGGGGATGTTCATACAGGATCCAATCCAATGCCCGAATATCATAATTACTTCTTTTGGTAATGCCCTATCTCTCTCTCAAACAAAAAAAAAGATTGGGATCTGCTCAGAAGTTTTCACATAATGTTGCAAACAAATGCAGGTGAAAATGTAGCCTTCCTTGCAAAGGTAATGATGGTTGGATTCAATTTAGTTGTTTCACTGTCATGGCTGACAAGGACATTTAAATAGAAGAGAGGTATTGTTACCACAACTAACTAGACACTACAACATGGGTAATTTTTCTCCTTAAAAAACATCCATACATCTACTTCTTTGATCTTTTCTCATACAACGCGTGCAGTGTATTCATTATCCAGTTTTTTGTTTTTTTCTTACCAAGTCTGGGAAAATCTACTTGTTCATCCAGACTGGATGAGGCACAAAGCTTTGAAGTTCAGATTTGAAGAGCTTTAGCGTGCCAGGCAATCCTGCCCGACTGTGTCAGAGACCAGACGGACACCCTCATGGCATCTTCGATCTTTCACTGCCCGTCTCGCTGTCTTTTTTCTCCCTCTTATATGTCCTTCAACAATCTCTTTCTCTCACGCTGTCTCTCTTCAGAGGATTGGAGAGTCGGACAGCATGATAAAGCAAACCCAGACAGAGACGTGCCAGACCATCTGCCGAGCCAAGGACTTCTTCATTTCAGACAGTGACCGTCTCAAACCTTGGCAGCACTCATCTGTGCTGCGAGAATACTGATTTTCCTGTCATTGATGGGATACAGCTTGGACACACATAGAAGAAAATGATAATTAATCCAAGAAGGAAAATAATCTACAGGGTCTAATTTATCAACCAGATTTCTAATACATTTGTTTTAAGTAATGTTACAAATAACAGATAAGTGTGTTTGTTAAGCCGTGTTTGAACATAGAAAGGTTTTCCAATAGTGACTTGACCACAGCTTTGATGAAGCATGAAAGCAATTATGGAAGTAATACAAAAATGCAAAAGCAAATACAAAATATGAATTTAATTTTTTTTCTGGCATTCTCTTAACGCTGCAAGTTTTCTTATATTACACAATATGAAAGTATTGTATTATATTACACGAAAATATACATTACTTCTTCAAATAAAAACTGGAATTTAGTGAAAAGCCAGTTCCCTTACAATGACTGGTGCTCTGGTTGATATGAAGAAGTAAAGGTCAAACCCAAATTTAAGGAAAGAACAAGGGTGAATCAATTAAACATACTTTCACAATAAAAGCCTGGTTAAGTAATGAAGAGTTTCAGCCCACTGAATTTGCCAGTGGCAGCCTTTTACTTCAAAATAGGAGCTGTAAACTCATATAAACACTGTAATACAGTCACTTTCAATGCAGTGATCTTCTCCCAATTGCCTTTGAAGCATCAAAACAGGGTTTTGTGCTGAACTGAGGAAACAGACGATATTAGAAATACAGCTCTGCCTTTAATACAAGCAGGCCTCAAATGGTAGCAGGTTAGTGTCTGCAGTCTAGGTAATTAAAGGCACAGTATTATGCACAGGTCGGGAATGATTTTTATTCATCTTAAAAAAAACAACAACAGGAAAACAGGATACTTTGGCCTAATGATGGTGCTACACAAAATGTCAATCTGCCCAGTAGCTGCTCAGATACTATTACTATTGCTGCAGAAATTAACTAACTGGCAGTACGTGCAGATACTGGACACCAGTGTGAAACTGATGCAGTTACCCACAGCAATCGGAAAACGAATGTCCTTGTACAGGAACCTCATGCATGTCAATATCATATTAGTGCATGAGGTTGGTTCTCTGTAATCTCTTTATGTGTTATGTGTGCTTCCAGAGTAATGGACTAGTTGAAGGTGGGTTCATGGAGTGATGACAGACTGTATGAAATTACATAAATAAATGTTGTGCGGTGTGTGTGTGTGTGTGAATGTGTGTATACTGGCTCTCCATAACACAAATCAATTTATCATTTGGACAAGAGGAGTTGCGGTTTGCTGATGCCACTGAGTAACCAGAGGCAAGGAGAATAATAAAAATGTATTAATAAAAAAGAGAGCATGCCAAAATAGAGCCTCTTTACAATACTCTTAAGAGGTTATTAAAGCTGTCCTTTTATTGGTTCTTCAACACAAATGTAAAATGAGGCACGCAACAGTCTGGTATCTTGACCGGGACACAAAGAAATCTGAGAGAGACAAGCAGGTTGCAGCCATTGTGGCACCTTTGCCAGCTTTTAAATGGGGGAAGGGAAACTCCAGATGTTCCCATCTATTCAGGGCAGGGGTCACGAGGAAGGACTCCTAATGAGTTTTTCTATTAAAGTAAGCAGGTTGAACCACAACTGCATTAATGGTTGAAAGGTATTTCCACTGTCAAAACAGACGAGCCGTCAAATCGAGCTGAGCGCAGATATTGAGTGGAGACGATGACTATTGTTCAAAACCTGTCAGACAAAATGAACAAAGAGATGCTCAATAAAAGAAAAAAAAAGGCAAACCAGCTGTGCTTTTTCTGTACAAAGCACACACACACACACATAGGCAGCAGTAATCGCCCCTGCATCTATGTGTGAGCTTGTTAAGCCACATTTGAAATGACAGTATTCCCATATGTGGCTGAAGGTTAATGTGTTGTGAATTTGACCTAATTTTGTGGAGCCACTGTGTTGATGATGAGATCACGCAGGGACAACCAACCACAGGACGACTATGCTGCTGTCAGTCACATGTACTCCTTATGTTTGATATAATTTTTCTCATTGTTGATCAGGTACATTTTTTTATGTGTACATGAGAGCATGGCGCTCACTCGCGTGGCCGCACAGTGTTTGGTATCTGGTATACGATGTGTTGGATATCTAGTGTATGATCACTCATGCACATCTTTCCAGTCTGTTGCATTGATCCGTCATCCTGTCGATTGGACCTCTACAGTACAGCAGGCTTATGTGTCCCAGTTTAAAAGCCAGATGTAAAGCACAGGCCTAATTACACCATCCTCTATGGAGACAAATATTTAATTTGGGATGTTATTCCATAGGGGAGTCTCTTCTTGCTCCATCTACTCCCTGCTGAATCTGTTCACTTACCAAGTCTTACTCCATCTGACTGTGGGACCTGTACCTTTGTTGACTTGTATTGTTCTGGGTGGAAAGCTGTGAAGATGATCAAATGATTTTTTTTGTTGCAGTTCAATAGACTGCCCAGGTTTTTGTTTGTTTTTTTGTTTGTTTTAAATATGAGGGAATACCTAGATCAGGGGTGCCCAATCCTGGTCCTCAAGGGCCTCTATCCTGCATGTGTTAGATGTGTCCCTCTTCCAACACACCTAGATAGATATTAGAGGAGGGTTTAGAGGTGTGGTTAGCTTGATTGAACTCCAGTCTCATACACATTGGACAGTGGCTTCGGTTTCAAGGGTCAGACCCACCTCCTCACTCCTCTCTTCATATCCAAATATGGCCACTTCTGTCATGTTCAAATGCCAAACTCAAAACATGAGTCCAAAAATCAATAGGTGGCACCTGCTTCATTCATCTCTATATACAGTCTGATACCAACAGCTGTTTTTATTATTTTGTCCATCCTATTCCTTGCAGAGAAATCAGGCATGAGAAAAAAACAACAACATAAACAGCAAATAGCATGGTGGCTGCAGGGATTGGTATTTACCTGCATTTTGGGATGAATCTTTAAAAGACTTGACTCTTTACAGGTAGTCTTTACACTGCATCGACTTCCTGAGCTCATCCTTATCCAGCAGAAATACAAACACATCACATTACATTCATCACCCTGATATCACAATATCTATTTCTACAGAGACACAATACAGTGACCAAACAACATGAAACCAAAATCTTTTTTACAAGACTGGCCTCATATAACTTTATTTTTGTCCTGTTTAACCATAAGTGCAGCCTTTCTTAAAATCATTTTTTATTTTAGTTGCATAATCTAAATCTAAAGAGAACAGAAAGTTTCAACTTCAGTAAACTTTAAGACCACAGATCATGTAAATCACAAGTTTCTTTTGGAGGAAACAGACAGATGAAGATCCTACTAACATAAAACCATTGTATTTGCACTTTTTCCATACTCTCGCTTGTGCCTTTGTGTTTTTCTACTTTCTTTCCACAAACCATCTCCATAAATGAATAACTGACCTGGCACATGAGCGTAGAGCCAGCACACCCTCTCAGCTGCAGTCAGCACCCACAGTGAAGAAGCTGGTGTGGGGAATGCAGACACAGCTGGCTCTCAGCTGGTCAATCCGTCCGGTAAACAATAACACACAAGGAAACTGCACACAGTGGGTCGACATGTGGTGTCCGCAGGACTTCCCTGAAAAATGAGGCTGGTTCTCCCCTATCCCAAGACCTTCCCAATAAAAAAGCAGCATAAGACTTTTGTTTTATCTTACCAATTAAACTTCAGAAAGTAATGTGCAAGTATTTTATTTAGCAAGATGTTGTAATAATCCCATTATACAGAGCATTAAAAGTGTTGTTGAAATCATAAATGTTAATAATTCCACAGTCATGAGAGAACAGTTCACGTTTGACGTAACTGGAGTAGTATGAATTCTAATGTCCAATAATTTCTAAAGGCTCTTTGTTTCCTTTTTAGCAAGACAGGCATACCCACTGTGTTACCATAGCGACAGCAATTGAAATCCAGACAGCTGGAATTAATAACAGATTCTCCAAAAATAAGAGCCGATTGACATTTATGCCAAAGTTTCTCAGCTGTGATGAAAAATGTCTGGCGAAAAATCTGAAGGACGACTCAGATGATTGTTCTGTGAAATTAATTCCAGTGTAAATCAAAGCCAGTGATGCAGCATCCAGCACAAGTGATGTCGGCACAAATATGAAGTCTGGATTTAAAAAATTTTACATCTTGAATTTCATTTCTGTCTTTTGTCTGTTTTCCTTTCTCTTATTTGTGAACAGATACTAACCCACTAGAAAGGCATATTGGTCTGTTCATACTCTGTCACTCACCAACTATTAGTCAAAGTAAGAACCTTACCTCTCCAACTATGAACCCTGCCAGCACCACAGTACTGACACTCCAAAGACTAAAGGATCACTATACTGAGTCCAGGTTTCTGTTGCATCATTTGCTTTCCTCCTGCACCACCTGGTTCCTGATCTCTCCAAATGTCAATTGAACTCAAACAAGCCCTCGCTTATAAAACGGATTGCTTTTAACAAACTGCTGACGCACCAGGCTTCATCTGTGGCTCAACGTGGACGCGTTCACCATATACTGCAGCCTTTATAAGAGGCTTATGTATTTATGGTTTGTGTTATCTCCTCGCAGGCTCATCAGTTTGCTCAGAACAGTGACCCGCCGTGACGAAACACATTTTAATAGTTTTTGGGGATTTCTGACCGCAGCACAGATTATTCTGTGGTTAATAAAAATACGTCCAATATGAAGACGGAGAGAAACAGTAGAATTGTGAGGTAAGAAAGACAGCACACGAGGAAAGGAAAAGAAAAAAGCATTCGGAGCTACAGAGACTGATGTCTATATTTAAACTGTGATCAGTGCCCATAGGCGAAAAACAGAGCTGAATGTGACCCTGATGAACATCACTGTGGATATCTGTGTGTTTGTATGTGTGTGTGAGAGGGAGAGTGTGGGTGGTAGTATCATCCTCCATGGATGTGCTCTCTCTCTCTCGTTGCCCCACTCCCCTCTCATCACTCTCTTATGTTCGCTCAGCTCTTCAGCGCTGTCATGTTCACTGTAGAATACCTACAGGACAACGCACACCAGGATAAAGCCACAACTTGTATGTTCAAATGATGCCTCACCGTCATAGGACATCACAGTGCGTCATACCTGACCACCACGCCACGTGTGCCGAGTAAACAAATCACAAAACATTAAGCATGAGCACCGATGATGGACCGTACCTTTAAATGTGAGCTGACGTTACATAAACATGCAAGAAATACAAACACAGCGCTGCTATAGCTCAGCCTCGTGCCTGGGAGTGTGATGCGGGGTAACGTTTCCCAAGCAGATGCCATGACACTTCATCAAGCCTCCCAACCGGGCAGCTACTGTTTCAGTGAGAAACTGGACCACCCTGATTCTCACTGCAGTGGCAGAGTTGACATGTTCTGACCACTGCAGCTTCACCAGTGCAGCTTCACCAGCACGTCAAAAAAACTAAGTGAATTACTTTTACAGTGTTACACTCAATGTCTGTTATTGAGTTATTTCACTGGCTCTGTGACTAATAAAGGGACAGGCTGGTTTCTAGGGGCTGACTTTTTTTTTTTTTACTTTGTTCCTGTGATATGTTTGCACTCAATAAATTAGAAAAATCTGGGAACAAATCCACATCACCACAACAGACAGATGAAAATATAAATGTGACAATTAAACAGGGAGTAAATAAGATGATATTGTTGCTTCCAGTTTTTACGTTTTTTGTGGACAAAGTAAAAAGTGAGTCAACAAAAAAGTAACAAACAAAAACCAGGAAACCAGAAGTTGCTCTAAATGTTACAGTTGTGTCATATTTTTAGCTTGTTAGCTTACCTAGCTAAAAATAATTCACCCCAATTCTTCAATGTGTTAAGTATGTTAGCATTAGATTATATTATTTCAGATTGGTATTAAATCAGCTTAAGATTTGGCATTGACTTTATATATGTACACACCGGCACTTTTTGGGAACACCTGCTTATTTGTATTATCATCCAATCATGTGGCAGCAGGCTGCAGCTCCAGGTCGGGAGCTTCAGTCAGTATTCACATGGGAAACACAATGAGATCTCAGTGACTTTGACCGCAGCACTAATAGAGGGTACCAGGTGGGTCGGTTTGAATGTGTTTGAAACTGCTGATCTCTTGGGATTCACACCACAACCGTCTTCAGAGCTCACTCAGAACTGTGCGAAAACAAAAAGCATCCAATGGGCAGCAGCTGATGAGAGGGGTCAGATGAAAACGACCCAACTCACTGCAGCTGATGAAATAGGCTGCAGCAGATCAAATGATAACCATTCTTCACAACTGTGATGAGAAATATCTCAGAGCCTCAAAGTGGAGGGGCTCAAACAGAGGAAGACCGCAGTGGGCACAGACTCACCAAAACTGGACATTTGAGCACTTTGAAGATGTAACAGATTAATCTCCATTTCTGCTGATGCTGCAGATGTAAAGTCAGAATTTGGCATCAGTTGCATATATCTGGGAACCTGCCTCATCACAGCATTTAATGCCAGGCGTACTGTAAAGGTGTGAGGAATACTTTCACACTGTGCGTCTCTTTACGGCCATGCCACAATGAAGATGAAGTTGAGTTCAGTGTTTGTCTAGCCACTAATTCTGAATCCAGTAGAAGGTTTTTTTAGTGTATGTGTGTGTGTATATGACAGGCCCTGTTTGTTATGACTAGGTCCTTAGACCTGAGATAATTACCAGTGTAACAGGAGGGAAAAAGTCACGAGACGGGAATACTCAGTTGCCATTACTTATTTCTATTGAGCATCCTGATATAAATAACACCATTACAGCTGCTGCAGGACATTCACTCTGTGTCAGTGTGCCAGATGCAGAGACTGTCTGACAAGAGAGCCTCTTGACTCACTGTAGCCACAGGAGCTTCAGGAGCCTCTAAATGAAAAAGACACAGGCTGCAGCTTTGAAGGTATTACACAGAGTGAAGGCCAAAAGGGAACAAACTGTTCACATTAGGAGAAACTCAAAAAGAGGATGACTAGAAGACACTGAGTTTCAGTCCATCCAGGACACAGTATTAACAGTAACCCACTGAGTTTTACAACCACTTTCTTCATACATGTAAAAAAAATGCAAATCGACTGAGTTTAGTGAGAGTAAAGTAAAGTAAAATAAAAATAATTTGCTGTTAATTAATTGTTTCAAATAAGTGTTGAGTCCCCATAGACCCCAAAATTGTCATTTTCACTCATGAAATATTCAGACAATAGTTTTTTCCCACGAGTCATTCTGATGTCATTAGCTAAAGTAAATTCTTCTCATCAGTGATCTGGTGGTTCATCTGAAAAAAAATAATTATTAAGCAGATATGAGGCCTCAAGAGAAAGATTTAGGTGGTTAGCTGGATCAACAAGCCAGGTCTTCAATGAGAGCAGTGCTGAAGACTCTCATACACTTTGGGCAGTGATCTCATGTTTAAGGGTCAGACCCGCCTCCTCACTCCTTCTGTCATATTCAAATATGGTCACTTCTGGCTCCAAAAACCAACATGGCGACGTTCAAATGCTTATCTCTTGGCTTCAAAATGGGAGTCCACAAATCAGTGGGTGACTTCACACTTGGTTCATCCACATATGGTCAACCATTGCTGTCATAACCAAATAATTTCCTTCAAATGATGAATAAAGTATCTGTCTATTATCTATCTGTCTATTATCTATACAGTCTGTGTGAGAACCAGAAAATCATCATTTTACAATCTCAAATACTTCTTACTTCCAATCCACCCCTTACTCACAATCACACACAGTCACATGTACAAAGTAAGATCCGTCTCTCTCGATGCACGTATTTCTTTGTCCCCAGGCTCACAAACAGGAAGCACATCCTATGTCCTCATTGCACAGACTGCATAAATACCCACACACATGGGACGTGCGCTTAATCTCAGCTGAAGGGCAAAGGATTGCTGGTAATGGTCATTCTCTCCTGTGTTTTTATTTCCTCCAGAGGAGGTTCACAAACGATTTCACATGATTTTTTTTATTTCATTTTTTTTTGCAACCTCCCGGAGAGAAGGGAATCCAAAAATGAACACTTTTATCCAACTAAAGCAACAACAAAGCTTCCCCCTGTGCACTTTCCACAATGAATTCAAGTCATATTTTGGAGAGCATGTCGTCTGTTAAAGAGGGAGTCAGTGCTGTGTGAATGCAGTGGAGAAATGATTTATGCAGTGACACAAGGAAAGAAGAGTCCCCCAACTCTTTTGGAAATTCACTTCAGGTTTTTCACACAGATTTGAGAAGTACAGTTTTTACAGACAGTCGCACACACTCACTGAGTCGAGTAAGGAAGCTTTCTGACAGGCAATGAGCTCATGAGATCTGAATGTCTTCCTGTGGTGAATGCTTTTCTGTGGCTTTCTCACAACTATTCCCCTTTTTTCTTCTGTTTTTTCTCACACTTTTTGTCTGCCAGTCCTCTTCACACGTACAACTTGCTCTCCTTGTGTTAATTCTTTTATCTGCTTCGTTTAGGGCGAATATAAAAAACAAAACAAAAGAAAAGCTTAATTCTGGATTGGGTATTCTTAATCTGCTTGGCTGTTGTGTATTTTTCCAGCTCCAGGAATAGCAGGTTTGGGGTTGCTAGGTTAGCGATTCAGCGTTCAGTTTAATGTGCCAGTGTGTGTGCGAGAGCGTGCGGGTAAACATTAAGCTTGACAAATGGCCAGTGGTCTAAATCAGGCTCAATTAAGATTTATGGTGGGCGAGGTGCACCAAGTACAGAATTCAGACAGTTTGAGTGTGGATGTGTCAGGATTTGTGTATGTGTATGTATTCAGCATCAAGTTAAATCATTATAAAAGCAGCATATCAAATAGGGAAGAAACTCACTTTTGTATCTTGAAACAAATCTTGAATTGTTTTATGCTCCGAGAGTCTTAACAACCTTACAGTTAACAGCAGAAGCTGCACAATAAACACTCTGAAAATGGCTTTCAGACGTCTTTCCGACCACATATGTGTGCCTGACATCAGAGCAGCATGGGCCTCCTTCATAATTGGGGTGTTTGCAGATATGTAATTGCAAACACACTCAACACAGCTGGAATGCTACTTTGAATTATATAGGATTCACGTCAGAAGGGGGAATGTAAAGATTTTGCTGGAGAGAAACATGCATTTATGTGTGTGTGTGTTCTTGCACTTTGTAAGGAGGTTTGGACTTTAGTGTATCTGTGTGTGTGTGTGTGTGTGTGTGTGTCTGTGTGTGTGTGTGTCCGTGTCCTCTGGGAACAGACGACATTTATCACCACATGGCCTCTCTTTAGTGTTCGCTGGGGATGGTTTCTGCTGGTGTCTAAAGGAAACAAAAAGGGGTACTCCAAAGGCCAGTCCTCCCCCTCCCTGTCTTGGTCACCCTTCTCCTCCCTCAGCGTCCCTCTGCCCCCCCCCACACACACACACACACACACTGCTCTTTCTGTGGTATCCCACCAAAAACAACTGGACCATTTAAGGGGTCGCCGTGCAGGTTGCAGCTTTCTAATCAAGGGGGTATTCAACACAACAGTCCAAGTGGTCAGTGCAACAGTTTCTATGCCAGCAACTTAACACTGTGCTTTCTGATAGATGGTTTGCTAAATGTTGAGAAATTGAATATGAAACAGAATGCAGTGCTTCTTCTGTGCTCTTGCACCCCAACGTCTCTGATTGTTTGGCAGGCCGAGGGCTGGGTGACCTCCATCTTCTGGAGAGGTCAGTTTCTTTCACAGAGAAATCCCGCGGTGGCCATTATGCCTTTCCCTTGAGCCCTGTGGACCAAGAGCAAAACTAAAACTGACAGGAAGGTAACTCCGGGCAACGATCAATGCTAGAGCGAGCCACTGTTGCCCCCTGTGTGGCTGGAGGACAGTGAAGCGGTCCTTTATGGAACAAGCTGAAGGCTGAGTTGTTTCACTCTATGGGTTTGTTCTTCCCACTTATTTTAAGAAAGCAGCTGCAAGCTGCAGGGCTTCATTTGGCTACTTTACGATCAAACTAAACAGCCCTGAGGACATAGACACATATTCAAACAGTTTGAGGTCAAAACACAGCAGATGAACTGATTTGTTCTTCTTCTGGTATCACTGGAGCTCTAATACTGTGTAACTATTTTGTAGTAATGGGAGTTATCCAACCACCTACACCTAACACGTCTGCCAACTCGCATTTGTGCCCTCCCACCCATGTCCGCACGCTCATGCACACACAGACAAACACGTAATCACAAAGCAGATGAGAACAGAGTGTCCAGATATAGCAATAATAATCTCATGCTGTGCCCTGATGTGCGAGCTGTGTTGGCAGTTTTCTGCTCCACCGCTGAGAGCAGCACAAAGCATCTCACTCAAGCAAGCCATCATTTATTCAGTCAGTTATTTAACAGTTAATTTTCATTTTAATATTCTCCACATTTCCATATAACAGCCAACGGATCTGGAAAATCAATAATCTGGAGATAAGCTGCGGTAAAGCTCAACAGTCCTTATAACAGCCTTTACACATAATGACCAGCTAACTCTGACCTCTGATGGATTAAATGTTATGTACTGTGCATCTGCAAGATGATTCTTGGTGGAAACAAATGGCTGTGGAGAAGTTAGACAATTACATGTTGCTAATGCACACAAATCAGTGAGTCAATCATATGTCATTTTTAGGGGTTAAATGTCAAAAAATAGTGATTTAGTCAGAAAACACATAAAAAAAAATGTTGCGTTTGATCATCATTGAGTTTTGTAAATACCTTCAGAATACAAATACTGAATGAGTCCACAAGCAACTAAGTCTCAAAAGTGAGGGCAGTGCAAAAAAGTGCAATACTCCCGATGGCCACTAGATGCTGGCTCCAAAAAAACTCACTACAAAAACCTTCATTTTCAAAAAAACTCATATTAAGGGGTGTGGTTATTTCGATTGACAGGCTCCAATAAGATAAGACCTGAACTCCAGTCTCATACACATTGGACAATGTCCTCTGGTTCAAGGGTCAGTCCCACCTCCTCACTCCTCCCTTCATATCCAAATATGGTCACTTCTGTCTCCAAACAACCAACATGGAGATATTCAAATGTCAAAGTTCTGGCTTCAAAAAGAAAGTTTAAAAACCAACAGCTGACATTTGCTTTGTCTAATCTATACACAGTCTCTGGGTGTCTAATTGACTAACATGCATAACATGTAGCTGTTACTGAGTCAAGGATCAGTATAACTGTTTAATCCCCTTTCTGTCCTCATGCTAGCATAATAAATAGATAATCCAAAAAAAACAGATTTTTAATAATTACTTTGTATTTTGATTTACGAAAACTCATCAATTGTGAATCATTCAAATCCTTAGAAATTCAAACCATTGCTGAAGCACTGCAGCAGCACTTACACACAAAGGGTTATTTCACCTCTTAAAGCAGCAGTATAATAACATCATCCAGCAATTTAGAGATACAGCACCCTCAGGCATGTTACAAATCACTTCATGATTTTCAATTATGATATTTGGTAGGGATATAGTAAACAAACCTCCAGGGCCAAACAGATTGTTGTCAGTCGTCTAAAGTGTCGGTCTTAAAAAGCTAAAGAGCTTATGGCTCCGTCTCACAGAGGACTCAGGCCAGTGAGGCCATGTTTGAAAGCAGAGGCCAAGGACTTAAACTTGCAATGACCTATTTTCTCTGTCAACATTTTTTAAGAGGAGTGAATGTTGGCCTTTCTCTCTGTTGGCTGATCCGTGTGGCTCAGTGAGAAACCAGTAGATTTCTTTGATGTTTACATTTTGTA
The DNA here is from genome assembly GCA_900323345.1 of Pseudochromis fuscus. Classification (NCBI taxonomy): domain Eukaryota; kingdom Metazoa; phylum Chordata; class Actinopteri; family Pseudochromidae; genus Pseudochromis; species Pseudochromis fuscus. The sequence goes on along the minus strand of OOFC01016186.1, from coordinate 2,803 downwards.
TAAGCAGGATTCCTCAATAGTATTTTCTAGACACAGAAACTATTAGCCACTATGTCTCATTGACATTCAAGATTGATCGTATCCACACATCTGCACATGCTCAGTTCACATTCAGTAGGTATTCTGTTTGAGTATGTTGGATATGGAAAAATACTAACAAAATTTAGAGATGAAAAATAACAATATATGTTAATTACCTTTAGTTTCTTGATAAAAGTGTAAGTATGGATCTGTCTTGGTCTGTTTTCATCTGATATATGGCATGAATTATATGACATTTTATTCCCTCTGTTGTCCTACAAAACAAATAGGTTATAACTAATTCTGTTCAACTTTTAATTGAGTTTTTCATTAATCAGATATGCAGATGTGGTAATTAGTGCGAGGAGATAATCCAAGTGGAAACACTCCTCCTATAAATACATTAATGTGTGTAATTATGTCTTGTTTAGCAGATGAGTTGGTGCTTATAAGCCAACACAAATAAAAGTAAGTGCACTCTACGTTAAGGATAATGTATAGAATGGACACCGCTGTCACTCTGCTAATGTCCCCATTATAGATCATTACACTGAAATGACAGGTCAGACAACCCACATCTTGATCTCGTGCTAAGTAGGGATTGCAGGGCCTTTGTCTCCAGAATATTGTCAGTGTGTATCTGAGTGCTGAGGGGAAGATGGCTGTTTAGCCCCGTCAGCATCGGAGCTCGTGTCCCGTATCCCTCCCAAGGTGACTTCTCTGCTGTTGGCAGGCAGAGCCATGAAAACAGCTCCCGAGACTCTCTCTCCAGGCTTCTCCCACACACCCATCATCTTTCAGATAGCGCTGGGTAATGTGCTTTCATACCTCTTTTTTTTTTTTTCTAGAAATGTCAAAGCCTGTTTTTGTCTTACTTCTTTGTCCTCACTTCTTCCTCCTCAACTCATTTCCATAATTGCAGGTAGAAATCAAAATGCAATCAAAAACCAAAAGGGGAGAAAAAAATGATTGTATTCATTAAAATTCTCCTCCGTGCCTTTGGCCTTGTCTACAGTCGGATTTGGGCTATGGCTCCGCGCCAACACACCAGCACCTGACCTTTTCCTCGTTCAGTTCTCATAGTGGAGAACGTCCACCTACGCAGCAGCTCACATGCCTCCCACACAATCTCTCTCACACACGGGCAGAAAGAAATCGTACTTACAGAGCAATTGACTGTGAATTTGTGGGCTTTTGTGTCAGAGATTGCAGCCTGAAAATGCAAAGTTTCCCATTTGCTATTAGCACAACTTTTGGGTGGAAGTTGCAGGTGTGTGACCACAAGTGTGACTAAATAGGCCATTGTCCTGTGTCTACAGTAGGTCATCTATTTTTGGCCCAGGTTAATTCTCTACATGGGAGTAGGTGTGCTAATTTCCTCTCTCTGTGTCTCTTCCTCTGTTTCTCTCTCTCTCTGTTAATTGATTAAGAGGATTCAGCTGGCTGCTGCATGTTACGCACACACTCCGGCCACCAACACACACTTGTGTGCACACAAACACTCACCTTACTTGAGACTGTTCACACACACACACACACACAGATAGACACACATTTGTTGTTGTCACTTGAGAGGACATATCTATTCCCAGAAGATGCACCATAATTTTCACCATATTGCTCCATGCCTGACCTCAAACACTTGGCCTAACATTAACTAAGTCTTTACCCTAAGATTTAATTATGGCTTTGAGGGAAGCTCCTTTTAATCACTAATGTGGCCTGACTCTCCATAATGTGACTGTTTGAACATCTACTTTTACATCTATTAATTAGGCTTCATCCACAGCAAATGAGGTATAATCCAACCCACAGTATGACTGAAGCAGGCTGTCGCCATCACAATCCAAAGCACTTTAGTTATGTTTGAATGTGAAGTATTTGTAAGACCACTGTAAGCTACAATTTGCATATGGCAATAAGAGTCTTTCAGTTAATTAGCACTATAAATCACTATTTGACAAAGCCACAAGAGGGCTTTAGCAGATATGCTTTACTGCTACAGCTGCTAGCAAATATAACACAGAACCAGCACTGACCCGATTATCACTTCTTATATTGTTAAAGAAATTCAGGCATTAAACAATCCAACTGAGTTTGACAGGATTATAGCACCAGTTTGTCCTCATATCTAGTTGCTTCTTTGAATACAAAGTAATTCTGAGTGAAGTTTCAACAGTTTCTTCACAGATCAAAGAATAACTTCCTCATTACCAGTCAGTAACACACTGCAGAGCTGATAATGTGAGTGATTTTGCTTTTATCATAACCAGACTGCATTACTGATGACAAATACACATGAACACCCATCCTCAGTGAGCAACATCCTGATGACCTGGTGGCTCTGCACAGAAACTCCAACACTACTTAAAAAAACTCATCCTCACTCACACACTGACAGAAACACACACACACACACAAGCGAATAATGCTTTAAATCATCTTTACAGTCTCCCTGAAATGAAATCACCGGTGACGTCCTGAAAGTTGCTTCCCCATCCAAAGCAGCTCTTACCTTTGTGACAGTCATGCAGAATCAGTGGGTGAGGAGCAGGCCAGTGTCCCCTTCAAGCAAAGAGCAATGCCGCAGGAGTGGCAGAGTGATGAGGAGAGGAGAGGAGAGGAGAGGAGGGCAGCACTGCTGAATATGCAGAGAGAGAGAGAGAGAGAAAGAGGAGGGGACAGACAGGTTAGTGTGTCTGGCTCACTAAGTACGGAGGGGCTGATTGCTGCTGCAGTGAAGTAATGGCTGGCAGTCGGCGTGCGGTTGGTTACTACAACA
>OOFC01016185.1:0-48830 GCA_900323345.1 Pseudochromis fuscus | reverse complement strand
CAGTTTAAAACTCTAGTGGACATGGACCTCAAACACAACATATCATTTACAATATTTAGCTTCAAGGTTGGTGCAGCAGTAGTACACGCAGCTTACAGCAAACACTAGCACACTCTGGTAAACTCTCTCTCTCACACAGAGCACATTATACATAGGACCAGTTAAGCGAGCATTAACATTGCAAATATGTTCTCACGTACATGCTGTAACATATTAATGTGCATCATATGTGCAATTCATTGAGTGGACAAATTGACATTCATAGATGAAACCAAAAAGATTTAAAATCTCACTAAATGTTCAAGAATTTGATCTTTTTTCTTTCTGTTTTTGACCACTGTATGAATCAGAAGAAGCTGACCTGTAGAGCAGGCGGCAAGGGGTTAACTTGTGTTTTACAGTACCTTTAACAACTGGTATACTAGAATGTACTAGATATTGCCTGTGTACTAGGACTAGCATTCAGAGCGTAGCATCACCAAGCTGCTCTCTGTGAAAGAACTCAGAGTTTCTATTTGTATTGTTCACAATTCAAGTAGAGATAAAAAGCAACCGTGAATTCTATCACATTGTGATTTCTTGTGCTTACTTCAGTGTTGTTTTGGTTCTGGGTGATTTTACACTTTTCTTCATCACATCCCCCTGTTCCTTTCCTAGTGTGTGTTTTCCAATAAAAAAAAGAAAAAACAAGGTGAAAATAGCTTCTAAAAATGTAGAATAAACCATATATGTTTTAAACAGAAGCCATTCCCAAAGATTTATATGCATGCTCTTAATTTTTTTTCCTTTCAACTTGAACCTGGTGCTTTCTGGACTCTCTTGTTAATGCGTGTATGTATTTCTCTCATTGTTTACCTGCCCTTTATTTCTTTGTTTCTTAACAGTCAAGAACAATTGGAGGGTGTTTGTAGACTGGCATGCCCGCAGCACCCGTGTTGGTGTGAATGTTGTATGTATAGACGCTGTATATAAATGCTGTATAAAAACCTCTCATTGCTTAAAGGCACAAGCACTTACCATAGCTCAGACTTAATATATCAGCAACAAAGGTGTTCCTCTTTTTTTTCCCGGAGCAGGGGCTCCAGCTAAGGTGTCCTAAACAAAATAAAAATACTAATGGAAAAAGTAGCAGTTTTTGATGGTTGTAATGACCAGAATTTGCATCATTATCATCATCATCAGTGGTGTATGTGGAGAAATGGGCACCAGGTAGTGGGATGGTACAGTAATAAACTACAGAGGGCAGCAGGTTTCGGCGAACGAGGTCAAGAGGAGGCTCAGGCACAAAAGGTAACAGGTGAGACGTCATCACCAACATGTACATGAAACAAAAACTCACATCAGGCTAAAGCACTGCAGCTAACAGGAGATATTGATGCAGGAAAGACTTGAAATGTGCTATCAGACTGACATTTAAATGTGTGGGAAAGGAAATTATAAGGGATATTTATTGATATGAATAATTTGCAAGTAAGAGTTAAGGTTTCTTAAATGGAAAAAAGCACCCAAAAATATTTGAGACACCGTTTGACCAGCTGACGACTACATTTCAAAATAAAAGCGAACTAAAATAAAGTCTGACTTATGGGCACTTTTACAAAACATAAATCATTTTCACTTTTATCGCCCCCTTTATCTGCTTCCTTTGAACAAAGCACTGGTTTCTCTGGTGTCTCCTGGTAGCAATCAGTCACATTACAGATGTTACTGCACACTATCGAAACTGTACTCCTGTCAGAGATTAAATATGGATCAGATTCGTCTTCTGTATCCAAAAAAATTACAGCACAAGGACCATCCATCAGTTGAGCTCCACAGAGTGACAGATATCTTATTCTTGCAGGAGTAGTTGGGTCTTAGCTACTTGTTTGGCTTTAATTAAAACAGTATTGTGAAGTGACAGGCAGGTTTTCACAAACTGCACTGAAAAATATTGAAATATTTCACCAGTGGGTGACGTGCTTGTTCCAAGTGCTGTCTCCAGCAGATTTATATTTGCTGTGCATGGTTCGGGGAGCTGGAGACATTTCAGCACCCACTGGCTGGGAGTCAGGGTACACTATGGACAGGTCACCAGTCCATCACAAGATGCACTGTATACATTTACACTATATGCATCTATATATACACAAATAGACAGACAACACATTCAGTTTAGAGTCTCCAGTCCACCGTGTCTTTGGTTTGTGGGAGGAAACCAGAGCTCCCTGTGGAAATCACACACACACATGCACACTTCACACAGGCCAGCAGGTTCGATAATAGACCGTGTTGCTGTGAGGCGATAATGTGTGCCATCAACTGACCATCAAGTGTGCCATCGTACAACAACATCCAGGTCCCAAGGTGAGTGAAAATACGAGGGTGGAGGGCTTGGATACAACCCACTCATGGTAGATTAATTCGCTTCTAGCTACCCCTGCAGCCTGCAGTTCATATTGATGGGTTTTGTGGATTGAGGTAGAAAAAAAATATTTGCACAAGGACCATTTCTGGCCCGTGAGCCACCAGAGATTTATAGTCCTACAGCCATTTAAAAGACTTTAATGGGAATATTTTGGTGAAAGAAAAAAAGAAATGGAGCTCCCATGAGACACGTGGTGGTTGAAACTCCTGAATCTGAAGCAGGTTGTAATACGTCTAATGAGTCTAGATTCTCGTCTTACACTAATTTCATACAATATAATATGGTCAGGAACCCAGGTGTCATTATGTATTGGCATTTTTTTTCGTGAGTTGTCATTTGAGCAATCTCCGGTGTGTCACTTTTTCTGTATGCATACACTTTGCAATTTGTCTTTGTGACATCCAGATAAAGATCTTCTTTATTTACAGTTCCCTGTCTAGTTTATATCCACCATTGGTGTTTAAATAGTGAGATAAACTAACAAAGAATGGGAGGAAAATGAGAAAAACACTGCATAATCAAAAATTAATGACTGAATGTGCTAGGACAGAAAAAAACACTGATTTACTGAATTAAATAGAAAAATGTAACAAAATATTACCAATTCATTTACCAATCTGTGTTGTGTACTCCAATAATGAAACTTGGGAAATCAAATTACAAACAATACAAACAAATCTCACCCCAAAAAAAGGTGTCGTGAAAAAACTATATTGAAGAATTACGACCAGCTCAGCCTCCTCCCCCCTCTGATATGACTTAGGACTTATTTTCTTTAAACAAGGACAGACTGAAAAGCATCAGTGTTTGAGTTTTGGCGCTCATCCCAGCACCTCAGAGCGAGTTCAGCTCATGAATATACTTCAATCTGTTGCCCCCATGTGGAGGACATTTGTACGACACTTTCTATTTTCCATCTGCCTCTCTCCCTGAGCACACACTCACACATGGGCAAGCACGGTGCAACTTGATCTCCTGAACAGACGTCTATCTTCGAGACCATAAGCACTTAGACTTATTGCTCCAGGCTGGTTGCCAGTATTTGTGTGCGCTGAGAGGTGTGTGTGTGTGTCTGTTTGCTGCAGACGATGTGTGAAAAACTGGAGAAGAAATACTTGTGTGCATCAGCGTATATATTGCTTAATGTGTCTGTAGGTGTCTGTCCTGCAGCGCTTATGCAACCAAAGTAACCTGAGCTCCTTCAGCGTGTCAAAAAAAGAGAAGAGCGGTGAGATCCTGCTGGAAATCAGATGTATCACAGATTCATGTAGAGTTTTTTTTTTTTAAATCTGCAAATCCTAACAACATTAATCAAATGCAGCCTACACACAAACACCAGGGCTTATACCTGTCTGATTACCTGTCCTATCAACACCTCCACAGTGTGTTAAACCCTGTAATTACTGCAGTGTGAGACATTTTATATAAAAACAATACAGTGTAACTCGTCTAGGTTACACTATATCCTTTAATTTAGGGGTTGTAAGCACATTAAGGTGTGTTTGTGTGATATAAGTCGGTGATTTCAGCATTAAAGGAGCGGTGGTCTGTGTAGATCGTCTGATTTTATTGCTGGGTCACACTTGCAGCACATGTGAGCCCATGAGACACAAGGTGAGAGAATCACTTGCCCTGTCGAGGGATGAGTCTCTCTGTTTTAAGCACAGTACTTACCCACATGACCACATGGTGCAGAACAGAAGGTGGTGTCTGGGTGCTGTCTGAGATTTTATTAGAAGCTTCTGTGTGTCTGTGCCAAGACGTCCAAGAATATCCCTGTTTGCTAATATGCTTGCTTGGATCTCCATCTGTGTACTTCAGTCAGAGCATGTGTGTCTCAGTTGTAAAGTTTTTTTTTTCTTTGCTCGTATTTATGTAGCAGTGAATGTTCCTGTGTGTTGTGTTGACAAGGAAGTGTCTACAGACCAGTCATGCAAGGAGATTGATGTTATTCAGTGAAGGACAAAAATGGTAACATCATGTCATTATCTTGCTTGGGAGAAAAAACTTCTTATGCAGAGAAGATAAAGGACATTTGCATAAATTGTGGAGAATAAGTGTAGGATAAATAAAATGATTGATAACTACAGATAAAAAGCAATTATAATCTGTACAAATTGGATTTAATTCCTCTGTAAAAATGCAAAATTATACAACAAGTAGATCCGACCAAGCAATCTGTTCTCAAATGACCAAGACAATACAGGTAGCCTTTGCTCAACGAAAAAATACCTCATCACTGAAAATATCACTCCGCCTGTCTTATTGCTCCACACACCCTCAGCTGAACTGAAACATCTGCTGGTGAGTTTATTAAAAGACTGATTTTTGTTCTGGTGCCGACACTGGAAACCTGTTGCCTATATTTAAATAAAACCGTTAATATGTTTGTTGCAGATAATGATCAGCTGAGTCGTTGTCACGGCAACTGTTAGCTTACAAATTACTGAGATGCCGGCAGAAGTATAACTATGAGTCCAAGAAAACAAAAAAAATTCAGTGGATAATCTAGTTACAATATGATTGAGCTAGCAAAGCAGTTTCGTGTTGCTATGTGTGGTATTTATTCAGTTTTGGGAAATCATGATGTCTAGAAAACATAAGCCCAACTTGGCTGTCTGACAGGGACTAGTTAACATCAGATCTCATGTATTTCCACTGAAATAGAGACAACACTAGCAAAACACTTTTATATTTTAAGAGTGAAATGACCTCAGTATGAATACATTTTGATTCTACATTTAATAGTTGCATAATCGCATTATTACACTCAAGGGTGTACTTGACCGTCACTATTGTTACTTGGCTGCATCACTGTCATGACAATAATAACGGTCAATCACGCCCTCTGGTGTAATAATGCTTAGAAGTGCAATACCACAGATGGCTACTGTTGATGCTGGCTCCAAAAACTCCAACTGACTTCAATTCAAAAATCATTTTCAATCATGAAATTGTTGAGCGATGTTAGTTTGATTGACAGGTCTGTTATCCAATGAGGCCAGACCTGAGTCTCGGGCAATGTCCTCGGGTGCAAGAGTTAGACCCGCCTCCTCAGTCCTCCCTTCATATCCAAATATGGTCACTTCTGGCTCCAAAAAAAACAAATACAAAACTCATGGCTGCAAAATGTGACTCCACGAACCAACGGGTGATGACATGTTAGCTTAATACAGTCTATGGTTAAGCCCCACCCCCCATAGTTACTGTTGCTGCCCTTTCAATTGTTGACAGCAAATTGGTGTTTTTTCCCAGGTTCAGCAAAGAGCAAAACATCATAACGTTGTCCTAAACTCTGATAGCACAACTACACAGTGGACGTGTTTGTTGTCAGACCTCCAACCTCTAAACTTTGTTGTTAAAGGATGTCATCCATCACTCGCCAATATTACAATTAACTCCAAGAAATTACTGTCATCTGACAAATAGCATAATTATGAGAAAGCAATGACTAAAACCAGCAAAAACACATTTTACTAGAAAAAGGCTGACTAAGCAAAAGGTCAGTCTCCACAATTAGATCAGTTTTGACTAACCTCAATCTGGTTTACAAAAACACTGCTGGGAACACAGTTAAAGTTAACCACCCCCAAAAAAACACATTTCCTGAGAAAGTTGCAGGGGAGGGGTGTCATGTAGTTTATGTGTTCAAGCTGTTTTTGTGGAAATAAATCCAAATCTTGTTAGCACTACCAATCTTATCGTATCCATAAATATATTATAAAAGCATGAAGGCATTAGCAGCGTCAAGTTAGTGCAGTGTATGTAGCACAGAAGAAGCTAATGTGACATTTTGAACCCCTGGTTTTAGCATTTGAATGTTGCCATGTTGGTTCTGGGGGCGGTTCTGACCTTTGAACTTGAGGTCACTGCCCAGTGTGTATGAGATTCAAGTTCACAGGTCTGGTCTCACTGGTGAATTTACTTTTATTTCACGATTGTAAATGACCGTTGTTGATTTAAAGTCAATTGGAGCGAGAGTTTTTTGAAACCAGCACCTAGTGGCTGTTGGGAGTATTACACCTTTTTGAATTTTTACATTGGCCTCATTGTTGAGTTGCTTCATTCATCTCTATATACAGTCCATGGTTCTGCCTTTGTTCTGCACATACTGTACAAAATGTAATAGTTTTTAAATGTATACTTCACTTAACATTGTTAATTCAGAATTATGTAACTTACAGTCAAATACAAACAGAATATTAGGAAAACAGTGTCAAAATGTCTACCATCTGGTCCAATGGAAAGGATATGAAAGCACAAGGCAGACATCAACACATGAAGAAGAAGCACAGTGACTAAGCAAAATGACCAAATGTCTGTTTTCCAGCCTCCAGTGAGGGAACGGTCTGGAACAGTTTAAGTCTGGGTTCACACAAAACACTGCCAGTAACAGAGGCGAAAAACACGGCAACCTCAAAGAACCAAATATTTTGGACACATTGCTGATGAAGTGGCGCTCATGTCAACTTTGTCTAAGCCAATGAAAAGCTGTTATTATTCAGTACATGAGGGGTTTGTCTGGTTTTTACCCTTTGAAAAGTGCAAGAACAGCAAGTGTCATGGGTGTTGTTTTATCATTTGTGGATTGGTGACTCCCATATGTAAAATGCCTCTAATCAATGGTTTGAGAACAGTGGATTCAATGTGCGACGTGAGTCACTTATAATGATAAAACCACCCATCTCCAGAGGTCTCCTTTAGCATATTTGAAGCTCATTGTCCTGGTTTTATGGCCCACAACTTAAAATCTGGGTCAGCATCAGCGCTTCCATCAGCTTTGTTTTCCACAGCAGTAAACACTGTTCTCAGAAAAAAAAATAACCCTGTATTACCTGCCTCCATAGATAGAAGCCAAAGAAATGGGCAAAGTAACTGGGCCTCAAAAATACAGCTAATGCAGAAGTGCAAAAAAAGTGTAATACTCCCAACGGCCACTAGAGGCTCCACAAAAACTCTGGCTCCATTGACTTCAATCATGAAATATTCAGTCAATAATTTTCTTCCACAAGTCATTCTGATGTCAACAGCTAAAGTCAACTCTTCTAATTAGTGATCTGGTGGTCAATAAAAAAAATAAAAAATCATGTAGAGGTGTGGTTAGTTTGATCGACCAGCACATTGAGCAGTGACCTCAGCTTCAAGGGACCTCCTCACTGCTCCCTTCATATGCCCATATGGTCACCTCTGGCCTCAAATAACCAACATGGCAATGAGCAACTGTCGATCCCCTAGCTTAAAAAACACAAACCAACATCACGTTAGCTTGGTCCAGTCTATGCCAGCCCTACATTAAATAATCTAAAAAGATAGAGTTACCAACTGGCTGATGAACATGACCTAAAGCTTAAAGGAGCTAGAGTGTGAGTATTGGGCGTATATTTGCCATGTGGCCAGCAACACAGCTCTAAACAAACACTGATGTCACTCTGTCTTCTTAACAAATAAATTGACAATTGTTCTCTGTAAAAGTTTTATATGCGTGCACAAATTTGTATTTACTTTGTCTTAAAATTGCCTGAAAACAGAAAAAAACAGAGGTGCACCTAGTAACATTAATAGCAGCTGTCTTTCATTAGGCATGCCAGGTTCAGGGGCTTTGTTTCATACATGTTGGTTTACTGGAGAGGCTTCCTGTGATGCTTGATGGAGCAGAGCCATCAATAATATTAGTAGTTCCAGCTGTGGTTTTCCTGTTATGGTAAGTCAGTGTGTCTGAATGTGTCAGTATGAAAAAGGTCTATTGTGGAGGTACAGACTGCAGTGCATGGAGGATTCAGGGTTTGAAACCTGGAGAAACAAGAGGAGGAATTATTTAAAAAGGAGTCACCTGTGCTGTTTGGGTCTCTGTGGACTTCCTGAAACAAACAACCAGAGCAGGCAGGTACACAGACAAACTGATCAGTAGTACAAGTTAGTGTGAATGAGTCACAGATGCATCTTAGTCTAGTGATCTGCTGAACAGCTCACCTTTAGCAGCCATGTCTTTACATTAAATTGATGCCACGGAGTCATGCTAAAAAATTAAAGTTGTCCCTGCAGCCATCCAAGCAGTAACTGAATTAAATGTTACATTATAATCATGTATTAAGGTCTCAGGCCCTATTTTGTTTTCACAGATGATTTAGTATCTTTACACATAACTATAAAAAAACTGAATGTTTTAATCACTACAAATGGGAACAAGTATCTTTATGCCTTGTCCATCAAAACATAGTTGCTGTTACCGTTTCAATATACAGGAATGTATTTTTAAGGGAACTGAGTAATCACCAAATGTCATCAGACAGAAACACAAGGGAGTTGATCTTTTCATATAAATCACAAGATTTCACAAGTTTCAAGATAAAGATATAATTCCCCCAAGAAAGAGAAAAACAAAGCTTTAATCAATAGCTGTGTTGGACATTTCTTGCCTTTTCATGAACTAGATCACAGTGTTGAAAATGACTGCATTAGGTTTTGAGATTCTTTGTGTGCTTGGATCAGTGGTCCCCAGCCCCCGGGCCGGGGCATTTGTTACCGGGCCGCGCAGGAAGAAATAATGATTTATATAAATTCCGTTGTATTGATTGTTATCGTCTGAAAGACGTTTTATTTTGAAAAACGACCGGATTCTCTCCGACTTAACTTTCGTTTGTGTCTCTTAGCCAAACAAACAAGTCCGCAAGCTAGTGAAAATGAGAAAAAAACACGTCTTCAGAGAGCTTCTTCGTAAAGGGGAGATATTTGTTTTTTGTTTTTGTTTTTTTTATTCCAGTCATGTTATTTTATTTTTGCTGTATTTATCTGCCACACCTTGAAGACCTCTCCGTGAAAATAATGCCGACATCAAACTGGTCCGTGGTGAAAAAAAGGTTGGGCACCACTGGCTTGGATGATAAACAGTTTCAGTCCTCAATCAGCTTCACACCGCTATGCCCATGTTTCATTTTAATCTGAAGATTTTGGAGATCTGCCAGTTTTACAACAGCACTTTGAGGGACAGTCCTCATAAATCTTGACCATCCACTGACTGCTTAATTCCTCCTCTGGTTTGCTAAACTCAATCCATGTCTGCAGGTTAAAGTGAATGTGGGAGGCCAAAAAAATCTCAATTATCTCAATTAGTTCACTAAACATTTGTTTTAATACAAAACTAATTAATTTATACAATTAAAAATGTAATAAATATCACACAGAAGAGCAGGATATCTGTCAAAACTGTTGTGCTGAGTGAAGACCCAACTGTTTAAATGCCAAAATGTACTGAAAACAAACATTTTCTATCCAGAAACTCTTCCCATGGGTTGTTCTCTGGGATTTGACAAAAGTAGGTGAAAGATTGAAACTGATCATCTGCTGCGGGAGACAAAGAAAAATGTGCAACATGAGCACATACATTTATTTTCTTACATATTTTAGGAAATCAGATATGTTGACGTAGAATTTGAGGTATGAAAGTTTTCCACACAGCAGAAGTGTATCCAAGATGGTGTCTCAGAATGGTATGTGAGTAGAGCAACAGACCGCACTGCGACCAATTAAATCCAGGCGCCAATCCCCGGTATGCATTGATGGGTTGATGGACGTCCACCAACAAATGGGAGAACCATTTGGCCATGGTCTCCCCCACCATGCCTGCTTCAACTGCACCATTCAGATAAGTAAGAACCACCAGGGGCCACATTTTTGTTCCACTATTTGTGTGCAGAGGAATATAATACAGAATATGATTGCAGGGATCTGTGGAGAGGAAAAATATGGGGTGCAAGAAGGAAAGGTACAATAATTTACGATGCAGACATATGGGATCAATTGGATCTGCTTTAACCTAGCGTTCTGTTTTTTCTGGTCAAATCAGAGCAGAAGAAATGTTTGCGTCAAGTGTTATGCAAGTCGGCTCTGGCTGTTTTTATATCCTTTTTGTCAGATTTTCCAAAGTCTGTTTCACAACTCGAGAGGTACTTCTTCATAACTGCCGTCTGGGTTAAACTGCTGCCAGAGATTGTTTTCACATTTTTCCACACGTAGTTTCTCCTGCTCTTTAGATTTTTCCACAGACGGTCGACCAAACTTCACTTCAGGTTTTGCTTGCAAACACTTTAGGATTATTGCACAAAGGGCTGCTAATAGAAAGATATGACTGACTTGAAAAATATTCCTTTGATTTTATTTTTGTGCAATATTTCTGTTCCCTGTTGCACCTGCTCTTGGTTAGTTATCAGACGTTTCTGGATGATGCTCCCACCGACATTCATACTGATGACATCTTCAATTCATCTGAAGCCCTGACTCTTTTGTTAAAAATGCCTCCCATCCTCCCCCCTCCTCTCCTCTCCTCCCCTCCCCTTTCCCTCTCTGTCTCTCCATCTACCCCTCTCTCCTCCTCCTCCTCCTCCTCCTCCTCCTCTCCTCTCCTGCTTTCTCTCTGTGTTTTTCTCCTGAGACTTTCAGTTTTTGAACACCATAGTGTTCCTACCTACTGGCCTTCCACCCCACACACCCGAAGAGAGAGAAGCACAGGTAAGCTTTGCATTGGGAAGGCATGGATTTGTGATTTCCTGGTTGCTTATTCCTCTTTATCTCTGTTTTCCGGGTGGCTTTTCCAACTCTCTCTACTTGAGTGTGGGCTACTGCTGCAACAGAGACGTAAACCTGGAGCCTGGAGCAAAATATGAGTGGTTTGAAGATTTGCATTTTGGTGTAACATCCTCCATCTTGCAGTGTGTGATCTTGCATAAAATTTGATTTGAGCTTACATGTTTATGTGGATTATATGCTTTTTTATGAGACTTTGGTGACTTCAGTGACTGTAGTCTTTGGAAAATATTATATTGCTCTTGGATCCAGTGTCTGTCTGGATTGTTCATGGGTCTGGAGTTAATCCCTCTGGTTTTGCATTGTCTGCAGGCTTTGTTTTTGTACAGGCATGAACCAATATTAGGTCATATTTTAGATCCTTTCTCTGTGCTTGACTAACTGTTTAAAAAAGAAGCTACAGTGGACAGACTTATTTTGGTTTCTTACATATCTTTAAAAAACATTTGTGTGTTTTACATATGTTGTATTATTGCTGTTTTATGTCAAATCCATCAAGCAGTGTGGTTTACGTTGCAACTGTAATAATGTGGCTTGACACAGATAATTGTAGGCATCATTGGTCTCCAGTTATGAACTCCTGAGTGATTATATAATACACTGGGGAGTGGGTGTGGCAGTGGGCTACTGTGTGTGCTGGGAGGGCAAACCTGACAATGTTTTACCACAACAGGGGAAAAGCTGATTTGTTGATTGATTTCTCATCTCCTTTTTTCCTCATTTTATCAATAATTGCTTGAATTGTGACCGATCTGAACATGAGCTAAATTGTTCATCAAGCAACCACACCTCAAACGAAAAGATGTTTAAAGGAGGAAAATGAGTTTTTATTTTGTTGATCCTGGGTAACTTTTTATCTCACTCTCTGCCTCCACTTCCCTTGTCTCTCCTGTCTCTACAGAAACCATGTTTCCTCTCCGTGTACCCCTCTTAGCTGTACTGGTCAGCCTGGTCGTGTGCCAGTATGATGACTACGACTACCAGCCTCATTCCATGCTGGGGCCATCAGGGCCCAACTGTAATCAAGAGTGCGAGTGCCCAATCAATTTCCCCAGCGCCATGTATTGCGATAGCCGCAGACTCAAGTTCGTCCCCGTAGTCCCAACGGGGATCAAGTACCTGTACCTCCAGAACAACCAGATTGAAGAGATCAAGGCAGGTGTGTTTGATAATGTTACTGATACCCTGCGCTGGCTTGTACTCGACCACAACCAGATCACCAATGGCAAGATAGAAAAGGGCACCATTGACAAACTCACAGCCCTGGAGAAGCTCTTCTTCAGTTTCAACAACCTTACAGAGGCCGTCGTCCCTCCCTCGAAGTCCCTTGATGAGTTGAAGATAACGTACAACAAGCTGGCCAAGTTTCCCTCCGGACTCTTGACCGACAAGGAGAATCTGACCTCCATCAACCTTCAGTTCAACGAGCTCACCTCTGATGCTATCGGCGGGGCTTTCAAAGGGCCAAAGAAGCTGCTGTCTCTGGACGTGAGCCACAACAAGCTGAAGAAGCTGCCAGCCGGAGTCCCCAGTTCACTGGAAATCCTCTACGCTGACTACAACGAGATCGACAACATCGGTGCCGGATACCTGAACAAGCTGCCCGCACTTCAGTACCTGAGAATGTCCCACAACAAGTTGATGGACTCCGGGATCCCCGCTGGAGTGTTCAACGTGACGTCACTGGTGGAGCTGGATCTGTCTTTCAACAAACTGCAGTCCATCCCTGAGATCAACGAGCAGCTGGAGCAGCTCTACCTTCAGGCTAACGAGATCAACAGTGAGTTTTACTGATTAGCATTTTTTAGAAGCTTCCTCAAATCAATAAGTAAATTCTAAAATCCTGATGTTAGTTCTCTGAAACTGCAGCAGTGTGGCTGTGGCTGTGGTAATGTTTATGTTTTATTGTTTATTTTTGTTGTTTTAGTTACAAAATGATTGGGGCACTTCAAAGTGAGCGTAACCACAGGTCCCAAATTCAGTTTAACATTGAGAGGTCTTATTCTGCACAGCCTCATGTCATTTCTGTCAATAACACATAACAAGTACTTCATCAATAGAAACCTGTTATTTCTATTATTTGAGAGGAACGCTGTTTTAACTCAAAACAACAAATTATAAATAATTAGCCAAAACAAAATGCCCTATGTTCCATCAAATTCATCGTCATAATCACAATAAGCCTTGTATTATGGAACAATATACAGCAAACTTAACATACTACTAGTCCAGCACAATGCATGATGGGAAACCCAGGCTGGCCAGCACAACACAGCATTTGTTTCAGTGAGTGGTGATCCACACTTTTCACAAGTCTTGGAAAATAAGTACAAATATTTGGGAGTGGAGCCAGAACCAGAACCATATTCGCCATCTTGGACTGGGACGCTTGGGGGTCACTGATGTCACTTGAGGGTTCTAGACTCGGTACTGCAGGCAGAGTCACTTCTGCTGGATATGAGATGATGTTCTTGCCTTAATTGGCAGGGGCACGAATGATCCACTTGTTCATCTGTAAAGTGTTATAAATATTGCTCATTCAATACCTCTCAACTGGCTGCATCTGGAATGTCTTCAGCTTTACAGTGATTGGTGGAGGGAGCGGAGGGGGCGGACCCACAGTTGCTGGGCCGCTGCAAAAAGTACAGATTTTAGGGCAACTGGTGCTTATTTAATGGTGCTGACCACAGCGTTTCAGGGTTGGGAGGTCATTGATCGCGATCTTTAACTTTGGGGGGGCATGAAAGTGAAGCCATTGCAAAAGAGCCAAAAAGTGCAATACCACCAATGACCACTACATGCTGGCGAGACTGCTGCTCCTAAGCTCTGCCCACTTTTCCAAATATGGTCACTTCTAGCTCTAAAAACAAGAAGGTAATGGCGATATGCCAAACTTCAGTCCATAATTCAATGGGTGACATCACAGTCGCTACATCCGTCTTTTATTGAGACTGTAGCAAATATTCAACACACAGCTACAGAAGGTTGTGAAGCAATATGAAGTTCAATGCTACAATGCTACAATGCTACTAATTAAAATCTACCACCATGCCTCCAAAATAAGAGCCTAAGACATTGCTCTCTTAGCAACAATACTAGCCAAGGTCCAGTGTGGTTCTATAAGCTGGGTGGGGTTAACCCAATTCACATGTAACTGGATACATTTAAGTAACTGTCTGTTCAAGGTGTTGCATTAAAAATATTTTCACGTCATATAGAGAAGAACAGACAAAAAAATGTTAATATGTATTTTTTGACACTGAGATTTTTTTTTTCTTAAACAGATGGGAGATATTTTCATTTCTTAATTTATTGTGCATCATCTTCACAAACTGTTGCAAAATAATGTGGCACCAAATGAAAGTAAGCATGCAGTGACTCATGCATGCCAAATGACCACTCATTGCTTTCACATGGTGATTTTAACCACAGCAAAAGAGGGTTGACAGACATTTTTGGAGTATTTTATTACTAACTACCATAACTATCTCTCTGTTTTTCATCATCCGCAGAATTTGACCTGGCAAGTTTCTGCAAGTATGTCTCACCCCTCAACTACTCACATCTGAAGCACCTGCGTCTGGACGCCAACAACATCACACACAGCAGCATGCCGCCTGAATCCTCCAACTGCCTGCGCCAAGCTTCAGAAATCGTATTTGAATAAGGACCTCGGTAAAATCTACGACACCCCCAACTGCTCTACTACCATGACACAGCTCAGCCCAAAGCCTTCTGGATTCAAATGTCATAACATCATACCTTGTAGTTTGTAAATCTGGGATTTTGTTCTTATATATCAGTCAAATACGTCCTGAACAAATCTAAACCTGGGAAAATTTGAGATGGAAGGCAAGTTCAATTATTTTGAAAATCTTTTCTTTAAAAACATATCTAACAAAATATCCAATCAGATTATCAAATATATCCAGCATCAAACTTAAAATATTTTAATATTTGGACGTATGAGTGGATATTGTTAAAACAAAAAACATAAGTAAAAGCCTTATGAATAAAAAATAATTCATAAGCTTTGAATAAAACACACATGAACATTCCAATCTTTGAGTATATTGAATACAGATACAAAGGAGTAAACCAAACCTTCAGTGTCTTCATTCAGTTGTAGTGTTGTTTTCATGTCTGTCTTGTCTGTTGCTGTGTGTAGCATGTATATTGTAATCAGGGTACAATTATTAATCCATTGCTGTGCAAAGGACTGGCAGGTACGGACTGCAGATTTCAGTGTGTCCTGTGAGAAATTCTGAACAAACAAATAAAAAAGCAGTTACACTGCAGTCATATTTTTCAACATCTTGAGAGAATCAAAATGGTTTTAAGGAAAATATCAGTGTTGTGAACTCGTTGCTGCCATTGATTACATATTTCAAACTGAATGGTACCTCCATGTCGGTGTCTCACCGACTGGTTCGCTGGTTAAATAAACTATCACCAACTAGAAACGTCTATTTTTTCCTTGGAAAAGCCCAAAAGACATTGCTACTAATGCTTGAAATGACTTTCTCTTTTCAGTTAGACCTTGAAATGAAAGAATGATGTGAAAGAATGATGAAATCACGAGTCATTGTTTGTAATATGTTAACTAATTTCTAGCTGTTTGCTGTCATGCTGATTTGTATACACCGTTTTTCTTTCTTTGCATGCACCCAGCGGTGCCATTCTTTGATAATAAACTACAGCTTTTGCAGTTTTTTTATTGTTATGCTGTTGTTTACCACGAGTGATACAAGCTTTTTACCAGCATTACATCAACATGGCTCCAGTGTCACGTTGATTGAATTGGTGTTGTCTTGTTTTGGGAAATTTTTTCTTCTTTTGAGGCCTTTGACTCGATAACTGTTCATGGATTTAATGTGAGAAAAACAAACACAGTTGAATAAACTATGTTTCCAACATATTTGTATGATATTACTTTTTAAGCATGCCATAATTAATTTCTGGTTCCTATGGAAACATACTGATGAAACCTAGATAAAACTTTACATCACGCAGGTAAATGTGAAGCAGAATGAAATACTGTAAGTAAGGAATGCCTTGTTTTTTATTTATAGAGTTAAAAATACAATTATTTTCATTAGTAATTACTGGTTTTAGTAAATACTGTATTGTATATTAATACTTTATGCACGACAAAAACCTGGGGTTATAGATGCAAAAAGACAGCATTAGGTAGGTGTAATAAAACCATTAGTTACAACTTACAAAGATTTTATGAGGTACACCATCTCACAGAGTAATCCATTCTGTAGGAAGGAAGTAGCTGAAGTAACTACATCTAGTGATATATCATTAACAGACATAGCATCCTTAATTTGTGGCCAAGGTATGGTACATGTCCCAATACAAAAAACAGCCTGTAGTTGATCCTATGTCAGATCACTACTTTCATTACTTTCTTACTAATCTCCAAAGCCTGTTAGTGTGCATCACATATACTATTTACATCCATGGCCTCACTGCTGTAAAAGCCTTCATCATTGTGGTCTTCCTCTGCATCCTGTATAACCCCACAGGTCCCAAAGAGGACCCATCACCTACATTTGTATCTGTGTAGTCAAAGAAAGCCTACTGGTCCTGGAGGGATGCAGGGGATGGAGGGATTTTGCTTAATGCCACAGGTAAGAAAGAAGATATTTTCAGTGTAAATCTGCCCCTCCATCTGTCTCGCATAGACACCACAAATGGCCCATAAAGATTTCAAAGCAACTTTATTATTTTTCTATAAATATGATTCAATGTGGAGCTTCAAAACAAACAGTTGAACCCTCCTTGCACTGTTTCCAGTAAGGTAAATCTTAGTCGGCTTATTTGGTTCACCGTGAGATCTATTGTGTGCTTGTTGCCACCACTTGTGGTCAAGAGTGATACAATTATACCATCGCTCAGCTTTCTTCTCCATTGTTTTGCACTTCAGTGGATCAATGGGAAAACTACAGAAAGAAAAGGTGATTCGAGGAAGTGCTGTTCAGGTTTTGGGCTCCTTCCTGAGAGTGAGGTGTCAGCTCTGCAGTGACAGAAGGTGTCTGAGAAATGTGTGTTTAATGGTGAGCCAGAGGGAGGGAAACCATAAAACCAGCACATTCCTTTTCTAAGGAATACCATCCATTCAAAGGGGCTGAATAAATCTTAATATGAAATTGACGTGAGGTGTTATTTTTAGCGTAAAACCTCTTTTTATTCACAGGAGCACAGGAAATTCACATTTGTGGAGTGGAGATGATGCTACTGCCTTGGATTTACTTCATCACTGTACTTTGTATCTAATCAATACAGTAGCTTTTTACGAACATCAACAATCAGTTAAATTGTTCACACTATATTGTGTTTGTGGAGACCTCTCACTGTCAGGTTAAACTCTCCTAACTGGAATAAATTGTGTCTACATCACCAGACAAAGAGTCTGGACACTGTTAGAGTCTGAAATGTCTGCTTTTCATTGTCTCTTTGTGTTTTCCAAAAAGTTGCTAATAACCATAACACTCTGGAAGCCACAGCTCGGTAGACATCCCAAAAACATGTATTTTATCTGCTAAAATTTACTACTGGGTGGACTGCAGAGAAGTTTTTTTGGTTTGTTTTTTTGTTCTACAGACAGCTGCTGTGCCCAGGTGATATTTCATGAAGACTTTGATAATCCCTTTGCTTCTTTTTTATATTTTTGAGCGAAAACAACTACTTGATGTTGTCCAGACATCTATGGTACCTAGAGGAAGAACTCAAATCACTGTGGAGATCCATTGATTTCTAATTAAGCACCAGCAAGTTAAAATTTTCTAATATCTCAAAGAAAAAACTTGTGGTTGTTCATGAGTCCCTGAGGATGAATCCTAATGACTGGTGATCTGATTAGTTTATATTTTATTACCACAATAAAGGGGGCATTTGTTGTTTTGATTAAATTTCCATAACAATTATCTGATAGATTGTGGAGACATTAATGTCCCACTCAGGATAATCACACCGATGATCCCATATCATCAAGTCAGAATTTATTTTTCATGTTTTGAGTGCAGTCTAACTACTCAATGTAAGAAGATTAACATGATTAAAACTGTTGCTGTTCTGAGCAGATCTGCATGTAAATTAAAACTTTAAACCCAATTCACCACTTTGCATTATGGGATTTTAGCTTGGCTGCAAATGAGAATGATAAAGTTTTGTTTTTTGTTTATTTATTGGTAGTACAAATGTTTCAGATGTGTTGGTCTGATCTCATAACCCTAATGTCCATGGTGCAGGACAACAACTACAGATGCACTTGTATATTTTACAAGTTAAATACCTGTCTTTTGAACAAATTTACTCTCTGTTGTCCTTTTACATCCTCCTAAATGTCTTGTATTATTATAGCCTTGATAAATGTCCATAAAACTTTGCAGTCACATTGTGGGAAGCTGTTTCATAGACATTATCATTGAGTGCAGTACTTCCCTTGTCACAGTTTTTTTACAGTATCAGTAGCGTCTTTGCAAAGTCTTACACTAACTACAACACCTCTAATCCCAGCTGATATGCACCATATGTGCTGGAACAACTAGTTTCTTCCTAGAGCTTTACTCAAGAGTTTGTTATTAAATCAGACACTTTTTAAAGACACCAGGTTAGTTGATTATACGTGGCATTTATAGTTATTATGTAAATTGTTTCCAGATGTCCCATTTGATTCCTGTTAGGTGTTTGTAATGAGATCCAGCTGTAAAAGTCAGTTATACTTAAAATTTGACCCACTTTTAAAAATGAAAGTCAGTAGTTGTCTGTCTGTCATTAGGTGCTGCAAACACACCACTTCCCTCTGCTATCCAACACTGCAATCATTTAAAGGAAAGTTTTTAACTGTTATTGGTCAGGTTAACCTGATACGAGTCAGGCGGTGAAAGCATTAGCCGTCTGCTCGCTGCTACCATCCATTACAACACCTAACATGTTAGTTTTAACAGCTTTTTTACGCTCCACGTGTTTTTATACCATCATTTGTACCGATTCCCAATCTAAGACAATTTCCTCCTCTTCCTCCTGTGTCGCCCTCATTTAAATCCTGAGTAGAGCTCCTGCTGCCTGTGTCTAGACAATAAAGTCCTTTATAAAGCCTTAAACCTCACATCTCCCTGCTTGAGACGGTAAGTGAAAGTATAATCAGCTGTTCCAGCCTGGCGGCCCAACTCCAGAGATCCTCTATCCTTCAGTCCAGACCGTCTCCAGCTGTCCTACCTCTTCATCCCTCTATTTACTCAGATACTGTGTCCATACATGATCCTGTTTCCAACTTCTCACTACAAATTTCCACTCATTTGTAGTTCTTTCTCTTCCTTATTTTACTTCCTGTCTCTGAGTTGGCATCTTCCTGATCTTTTTCTCACTCAAACCCCAAAACCTTAGGGCAACATCGACCTCATGGTGGCACTAGTAGAAAACTCAGAGGATCTCCAAAGTCAACAGGATTCAGCATCCTGAAACCACGAATATCTCTGCCAAAATCCATGACAATCCATCCAGTGGTGTCTGAGTCTGGCCAACGTGGTACTGATAGACACACTGACATCGTAACCCCAGAAAATCCCTAGAAAAATACAGCTAGCGTGACTAAAACCCAACCAGGAAAAATGTGCATACCGGCTGTTTGTCTTCTTAGTTGGATTTGGATGCCTTTGGATAAATATTGGCCGACATAAAACTGAAAAATGCATAAAAATCCTTGTAATAGGCAAATAGATGGTTGTCTATTATGCCAATTTCCCTCAAATCACAGTTTTCCATTATATCTTTTATAGCTTTAATTATGGTCTGAGGCTCCTGCTCTACCACAATAGAAAGCTTTGTGCTGTGAAGCGGTTTCTGGCAATGACCCCGTGTAAAAAAAAAAAAAAAAAAAAAAACTCTATACAATAACGTCATGAGTGATATATTAGTACTGATAAGCATGATGGGAAAAAACTACAAAAATGAGGTTTGGGTCGTAAAAACGGGGAATGTTCCAGTAAAAGATTGGGTGTGAATGTCAGGGCAAAAACCCCTCTAAGCTCTTCTGAATCCTCACCTGAACGCCCAGCAAACACACCCCAAGGCCTGCACGCTGAGCTGAGCCATTAACTGGTCATGGACCCATCCCCCCAAGTGATGGGTTGGGAGCAGATTCTTCATTGCAGACCAAATGGTTAAGTTGGGTGGGGTGACAGCAGTTTTAACTCTTCAACAGCACACCCATGACTTCACTTTCTAGCACAAAAAAATAGAGGAGACAAAACTTTAAGAGGCGGGAAAAAAACTGCTGGGCTGGCAGAAAAAATAAGCATCACAAAGTCTGAGAGGACATCCCAACTCACAGACAATCGTCCTCCCTCCAACAACACATGCTCCATCCTCTCAGTTCAACCAGTGTCCAAGGTGCAGCCTTGGGGGACTCAAACCAACAACAATCCAAGTGTGATAGGTTGCACCACTGACTGCTTCAGAGCCCCAGACACTGTGGACGGTCGTCAGAGCTGATCACTGGAGGAGCACAACCTCACCTGGCTGCATGCACACCCCTCACACCAGCTGGAGAAGCAGGTAAAGATGATTTTGTGTTGTCTTTTCTTTGTAATACTCTACATCTGATTGGATAAATCCTCAGCTTTGATGTGGTTTGACTTTGCCAGCCTGTTTCAATACTTGCAGGAAATACATAAAGTTGCATGTCTTGATAGATCGACGCTTTTGTAACCAATTTAAAACCCTTTTACAAACAGGCTCACAACTCAGACCAAACAACTGTGTATTTGTTAAGTTTCCAACCCCAAAAAACGATACATTCATCTTGGAAAGTCACTTTAACTGCCAGACCTGTTTGTTTTCCCCACATAATAATTACCCATAAACACAGTTACTTTCACAACACTGGATGCAGTAAGCCATGCTAACTCATCCAAATGTCTCAGTCATGAAGTGGATTTCAGCAAAGCCATCCACTGGAAACAATCCTGCAGAAGTACAAGCTGTTGTGTGATTAACATATCTGGCTCAGATACAAAGCCCCTGGCAGGGAATTAGCATTATCATATTCCTCTGCATGTGTTTCTCCTCAGTCTATCAGGCAGATTGTACCAACCATTTGTTTTCCATAAATATATGTCCCATTTGTACCAACGTTGACTCATCATTTTTAGCAGAAGTGGTGTTTTATTGTAAGTCCTACACACATAATTAATCACTGTTTTGCTGGAAGGTGTCAGTGATGGAAACTTCCTTCAGTTTTGTGTGCAAGTAAATAACCGATTCTATCAAATGACAACTGGTTAAATCCCAGAACATGTGACATTGCATCAGTTCTTGCTTATAAAGCAGCTGATTAGATATAGTAGTAGAAAGGCCAAGAGTTGTCAGAGCTGAGGGTACACACTGGCTGTCTGTTGCATCTGAAGCTTCTGCTGACAAAACAAAAAATTGTGTCATGCGAAGAGACAGGATGTTGTTTTATTTTACTGTGACTCAATAAGCTATGGTATCCCCATTACTTCACGGCAACAGGATTAGGCTTATCTGTAAATAACAGGACATGGCTGGCAAAGGAGAGGAGTCGTTTTAGGCTAACCTGAGGACTGAATCTGGGAAGGACAGTAAAGTGACGACAAACATGTATCCATTCATCTGGATATTAACTTAGTCCTTGATGTATATTTCTCAGGAACCAATGCCTGATCACCCAAGACTACAAGCATGTAGAGGAATGATCACTGTTCACAAATGCACGTTGGCAAACAGCAGAGGAGCTCTAATGGGCTTGCATGGCTGATCATGGATAAGTGTTGCTCATATCCTAACGAGTGAGCCGGGATTATCCCGCTGCGTTCGAGCCTTTGCCGTCATCACTGGAAATTAGCGCAAGCTCATGTTGCTCGCGTGGTGAAAGGTCAACCAGTCCTGAGGCTAGCTAGCTTCTGCAAAAACAATCTGCATGGCCAGCCTGCAGAAAAAACTCCTCAGCTTAAGACTGACCTCCCTCCAATTACATCGTTACCTCTCAGGTCTGCAGGTAATGTTTTGTACCTAAGTAGACTGCGTCATGTTTGTGCTTGACGCGTTAGCAGAAACATCAGAGAACGTGTAGGCTCATCAAAATCCTTTTAATACAACATACTATGGAAGTAAATGAAGTATTTATAATTGCACTGTCTCCATTAGACACAACATTTCCATGACGACCACTGTAAAGTCCCTCTGTGCAGGGTTTTTAGCATTTTCTGCAGATTTTTCAGCCAGTTACTGATGCTCTACTTCATCCAAGTGTTATGAAGTAAATGTAAGCCATTGCTATGCTCATACTGCTGCATGTAACTTGTGTGTGCAGCACCCTCCCACATTAAAATAGTTAGGTTTCGGTGATCATGTGCTTGCAGTCTTACAGACAGGCCTGATGGCATCGTGCTGGATCTAACTCAAACTGCAATGAGTGTCTTTGCATTTCTGGAGACGATCTTCTGCATGTGTGCACTTTTTGTTTATCCCACATTTCTTATTGACTGTAAACACTGTAAGACTTTGCATCTAGCCGATTAATTAATCCTGATCACACTGTGGACAACAGAAGTACAAAATTAGCACAAAGGTTGGAGAAGGACTCTTGGGGATTTGTGAGTGGAGTTAAAATAAGAACGATCGTGCCACTGAGGGAGGAAGGGCCGTGCATGAGGAAGCCAGGAAACAAAGAACAGGTAGACTTGGTTTACCTTGTTTCTAAGTGGGCCATGTCTCATGTACTGAAAAGGCTTAGCACACTATACACCTCCTTAGGATAATGACCTTTGATCCTGAGAGCATCTGATTGGCTGAGAGAAGCTTTGGTGTCATCCTGAGTGACAAGCTGGCACATGGTGAATGAAAAAGCTAGTGGTACAAATACCGGGGGGTGAGAAGTACATCCTCATCATTTGGGACTACGCTTGATAACTTGCTGACAAAGGACACTGCAGAGGAAACATACTGAGTAAAGGTAAGATTGACGTAGAGAGGAGACATCTGATTGAGAGGTTCGTTGTTGGGAGGTGTTTGTCTTGCAGCTTTAGTGACTTGATTTTTCACAGTTTGCACAACGTCTCGTACTCCAAAGCTGGGTCGCAAAGCTTTGGCCTCTGTACAGTGAGAAACCAGGGGCACATCTCTGAAAGGAGGAGATCCGGCTTTATCTTTGAAGTGCGCCCATCTATGGAAAAGCATGGCCTACCCAAAATGAGTTCCAGACAAACATGGAGTGCATCAAGAATTTAAACAAGCACCAGATGGCAGCTGAGAGGAATCAAGTAGAGGCTTAAGAGATGGGTGGATAGAAGATAGTACAGCTGACTTTGGATTTTGTTCATTTCTCTTTAGGTTTTTTTTTTGTGCTTTCATTGTATTGCTCTTTTTGTATCCATCTCCGTTTTCCTCCTTTACCTCT
This sequence comes from Pseudochromis fuscus, assembly GCA_900323345.1. NCBI lineage: Eukaryota > Metazoa > Chordata > Actinopteri > Pseudochromidae > Pseudochromis > Pseudochromis fuscus. The sequence continues at coordinate 25,413 of OOFC01016185.1, read as the reverse complement.
GTCAGTGGTTAGCATCAACCCATTATCCCTAAACTATCAAATTCAGTTCTCTTCAGGTGAAGGTGTGCAATGTTTAGTTGAAACACATGTGTACTTGCATGTTGGTATTTAAATGCATCATTGTATCACCTGTGCAAGTTTACTTCCATGCGTGGTAAGCTTATCCATACGTGTCGCAAATCATCACCTGACAAACCGCGTGCGTTTTTACAACGTGCAAAGTCTTTGAAGTCTGAGCTTTAAGCTTGTCCTAATGCAATTAAAGTTGACCTGACTCTGCATCCGGTCTCCTAAGCTTTACCTGTCTTTGGCAGGCAAAGTGGTAACCCAGGACGCCACCTTACTCCATTGGCAGCTGCCAGTGGAAATTAATGATAATGACATTAGTGGTAGAGTAGTTGACATAAAGTGGTGGTGCCTGATTTAGGTCACAGTTTGCATGTGTGCACATTTAGACAAAGGATCCAATTATATTTGATGCTGACCATGTGCATTTGTACTATTTTAAGTGACTGTATGTTTACAGTAATACCGCATCAACAAGCTTAACCAAGACTTGTGTTAATCATAAATCACAAAATAGACTCAGATTCTCATGTGCAAACAATTGAATGGGTCATAAGTTACACTGTAGATCTAATTCTTCACAGTTAACCTTTTATCTCAACTTCTTCACATTGTCGATATCTAGTCTTATGACCTGTAACATGCTACACAACTGCATTTAACTGATACTTTTTTCTCCCTTCCCAACACAGGTTGAGCAGTGAAATGGCGCATCTCCTGCACCTTCTTTGCATCTTCAGCCTGGCCGGGCTCGTTCTCGGCCAGGACATGCCTTACGAGGAATATATGGCCCAGATTCAAGCTTGCCCCCAAGAGTGTCGTTGCCTCCCCAACTTCCCACGTGCGGTCTACTGTGACAACAAAGGCCTGAAGACCATCCCCAGAATCCCTCCATTCACATGGTACCTCTATCTGCAGAACAATCTGATCGAGGCGCTGTCAACAGACGCCCTGAAAAATGCCACACAACTCCGCTGGCTCAACATAAACCACAACAAAATCACCACTGAAGGAATTGGAGAAGGCGCCCTGAACCTTCCTCAGCTGGTGCACCTGTACATGGATGACAACCTCTTGTCAACTGTACCATCTCCCCTGCCAGCCACCCTGGAGCAACTACGTCTTTCTCGCAATCGCATCTCCAAGATCCCCGCTGGTGTTTTCATCGGTCTGGATAAGCTTAATCTGCTTGACCTTCAGGGGAACAAGCTAATGGATGATGCTGTGACTGAAGTGAGCCTTAAGGGTCTAAACAACCTGGTACAGATCAATCTGGCCAAGAACCAGCTGAGTAGCATGCCCCTCGGCTTACCACCCACCACCACACAGCTTTTCCTTGATGGTAATAATATTGAGAAGATCCCAGCTGGCTACTTCAAAGGTTTGCCTAGAGTGGCATTTCTGAGGCTCAACCACAACAAGCTTGGCAGCAGTGGAGTTCCCAAAGATGTGTTTAATGTCTCCAGTATTTTGGACTTGCAGCTGTCCCACAACCAGTTGACTGAGGTGCCCCTCATCCCCTCAGGCCTTGAACACCTTCACCTCGACCACAACAAGATCAAAAGTGAGTCTTGCTTATTACAGAAATGTAATAAACCATCTATGTAAAAGGATTGTTTAGGTAATCTGAAATGCTACCATAAACTTAATCCCATTCATTTCCTCTTTGTATTTGCAGGTGTGAGTGGCTCCAATGTCTGTCCTGTCTCTGTCGAATCCGTGGACGACTCAGTCAACGATAGTGTTCCCCGATTGCGTTACCTCCGACTGGATGGCAACGAGATTAAGCCACCGATTCCCAGGGATGTCATTCTGTGCTTCCGTCTCCTTAGATCCATTGTCATTTAAACACAAAACAAACCAACATGTTGTAAGCTAATTCTGATTTCCCAGAACTGATGACTTGACGTGGATGCTGATCTGGTAAATGAGACTTGTGAAGCCACACATATTTGCATGTTTGTGAAACGTCTGACACTAGTTGGCATCAAATTATTTTTACTGTTGTGTCTTGAAAACATAATTTTAACATAATTTGAATTAAACCCGAGAAGAAACTGCAAAGTCGTGGGAAACGATGGGTTAGAGGCTTTAATTGCGGCAATCTGTTGCCGCTAGTTGTGCCTTATGTGGGTGTAAACATCTGCATGTAGACTTATGAACCAAAATGTATTATTAGCATGACAGGGAAGAAACAAGAGGACAATATGTATTTAGGGCCTGTGGAGAGACTCAGTGTTGTTATGCTACTTTGAGCAGGAGGGAAAGCTTCTGAATACAAAATATCCCCTTTCATTTTTTTCTTTGACTACTTTATATTTGTAGGCTTGAAGCCAAATGGATAGTTCTGTGTTCTAGGTTTGTGGTTTTATTTACTTCAGAAAGTTTAGTCTATTCTACAAATAGCATATTTACTGTAGGTAATTTATTTTTATTTAATACCGGGGAAAGTTAAGTAGAATCCTGTGAATATTCATGGCCAACTTTGATGTTTGTTGTTTTTTTTTTAATTTTATTTTTTAAAATTGCCAATACTTCTGGTTCTGGTCATTATTTTTCTGAATATACTGAGCAGGAGATTTAATTTTAATTGTCTTCAACTTGAATAAAACTTCTCAGAATATATATATATGTGCCCTGGTTTGTCTTTATTGTTTTACAACTCCAGAACTTTACATGGTTATAACATAAATACAGATATTGATACATAACATCTGTATTTTTCAAACAGATCAGAACATTATTCAACCAAGCAGCAGTGAACTAGAGTTAAATGAAGGTGCGATACAAATGTTTGTGTGTCTCGAATGACTCATTCACCACCTTTTAAGCAAAGATCTATAAACTAAGATGTAATATATTTTACCAGGTCTTGTCTTAGTTTAAGTATTCCTATTCCCTCTAATTTGAATCTTTTATCCTGGAGAAAATGCAAAACTAAAACTATCTCAACACAGTTTGTGAATCAAGTTTTTGTTACTTACATTACCTAGTCTCACACTAATGATTATTATATCAGGTTGCACTCTTTAATCAAGAGTTATTAACTTAACAGGAAGTTAATTTAGCATCACAAGTTGTAATGTATCCTTGAAAAGTTAAGCCAATGATATCAAAAACACCAATCACTTGTAAAGATTCATGTATTTAGAAATGCATGAGAAGTATGTTTGTTTATTTTTTACAAAGAAACAGAGATAGGGTGTTACCCAGGGAACTATTAAAATATATAATTGCGTTTTGGGCGAGATCAGAGGATGGGATCCTGTCCGGAAAACAAAAAAAAAATCCTCAAATCCTAGAAAATCCCTGTGTCTTATAATGGGCGGATGTTTTTTAAAACTCATAAGTGTCACATCTCTGTGGGTTTTGTTGAAAATCTAATCACACATGCAGGATGATAATGTCAACAATCTGAGTAAACTTGGTGGGGACGTGATTTCATTTGTGGACACAGCAGATCAGGAACAGATGAAAATGTGGATTTTCATTAAAGTGATTTCTGACTGTGTTTAAATGTAAATAAAAGTCATGAATCAGTCACATGCTGAAATCTATCAAGTTACATGAATGTTTCCACAGAGGACCCGGCTGGACTTCTCAGGCACACCATAATGCTCTCTGTCAAGTGTTGCATTCATCCATCATTGTCTCCAGATATGTTGATATTTTGGACAAACTCTCATCCAGTTCTTTGCCTTTTGACAATGCTTGGCAGGAGAAAAGCTCTGAATATAAATCCCCGCTTATACGGCAGGTGCAGACTGATTTCTGGCTTTCCCACTACGTCCTTATCCTCTCACTCATCAAAAGGTTTAGAGTTACCATGGGAGGGAGAGGGAGAGGTGGGCAGGTTGAGACCAAATCATAGCCAAATAAAGCTGAGTGGCTTTTTCTGTGTCTGTAGCATCTCTTTGAAGACACACCCACCCCTGAACCCAGATCAGACCATTTAGCTTTAGCTCGGACTGCCATGAGCCTCACACAGCTGAACTCAGATCTGCCCAAAGTGATCGCGCATAGAGAAAGCTGCTTCAACCAAATGGGGAGGGCAGAGGCCTTCCTCCAAATGGGGACTTCCTCTCAGCACCATGCTAACAGGGGCTCCTCACAGAGGTCCCATTGTGTACAAGGGCCCCGTGGATCCCCCCCATACATGAAAGCAACACATGCCAGAGTTTCACCTCAGGAAAAGGCGGACAAATATTTCAGCCTGATTGAGCCACACTCTTAGAAAAATAAAGGATACTCTTGTAAGGGATAAAAAGGTATTTTGCCATTGGGGGGCCTTTGCTCCCTGCTTCTCTTTGTGTCTGATATGTGTGTGTGTGTGTGTGTGTGTGTGTGTGTTTGAGAAGGTTGTGAATGCGGGTGTACTGCGTGGGGTGGGTGCACTCTGAGTGACCAAAAGCAATCTGCTCTGGTCCAATCGGTCTCAGTGCCTACCTTCACACATAAGCGGCAGGGCACTCAGGTCCGCCAGAGCGCACACAGACCTGCACATACACACACACACACCTACACACTTGTCACACACACACACACACACCTTTCACACACTTCACACCCTCCCCTCTTCAAGGCACCCTGTGCGACCTCTCACCATTGGCCAAGTCCCGGAGCCCTCAGCATCTCCATCACGGCTGAAGGGACCATTCGGGAAAGCAGGAGACAGAGGTAAGCGTTCTTGGTGCTATCTTCATGCTGGCTGAATGGCTCTCTGGTTGCAGGGGATTAGGCAGGCTGAGTTACTCGATTAGTCCCCCAAAATTCATACTGCTATTCAGGGTTTAAATAGGAGCTACCACACTGATTGGCTGGTGATGCTTTATTTTAACTCCTGAGTTTTCTTCAAGAGTTTTGCAGGTGTACGAAAAGTGGATGTCTTTGTTGTGTCTCTTTTTGGTTTTACTGTGTTTGTTGAGATAGTTTTATGAGATTGTGTAGATTCAGGTGTGATTTTCAGACAGGTGTTTTTGTATAAATGATCACCTGGGTCATACTGATTTATTTATTTTTTTACTTTTTCGTTGCAAGATGAATTTCACCTCTGGAGATTTACCTGCTCTGATACACATCTTTACATTTTCAGCAAGGATCTTATGTATTGAACAAATTTTGACATACTTCCTGTGTAAAAGTGTATTCACAGATTATCTCTCTAATCACCTCCTTTGATGGACAATATATTTTATTTTTGGTACAATTGCACCTTATCATTTTGCAACCTGAGGCGAGGGGACATCATCGGGTTTGCTTGTGGCTTTCGAGGGGGGAAAAAGTAGAATCACTGGATATCAGGAATGCCCGATGTGAAGCCAAGCATAACAGAGAGGTAGTCTGGAGGCTACACTCATACACAGTCTCCACACACTGTACACTGTGATGGCCTGTATTAAAGCGCACCTCTGTCTTTCAGCCATGCTGGATTTCATAGCCTCATGACAGAAAGTCATTTCAGCGGTGTAGAGTTTGTTTTTGCTGAGTGCAATAAGTTCACGCTGGAGACACTGAATTTCACAATTACACACAAACGATTAGATTCAGAATTGAAATAACTCAGTAATGTGTGTATTTTTTGTGTGTTGTATCTGTCCGCATCCCAAAATAGCTGTGGAGGTTTCTCAGTTTTCTCTCTCTGAAAGATATGTGTGTGTTAAGACAGAGTGTGCATCTGTGTGAGGATCTTTCCAAGCGTGAATGTGTCTATATGTGTGCGCGTGTGTGTGTGTGTGTGTGTGTGTGTGTGTGTGTGAGTGCGTGCGTGTGTGTGTGTGTGTGTGTTTGAGCACCGTCACTGCTGAATGAAGCTTTTCCTTGCAGCCGTAACTCGTTGCCATCCTGTCCACAAACCCCGGAGGAATTTGGAGTTTGAGTGCTGAGACAGGCAGCGAGCGGGCCTCATAAAGACCCTCTGTAAGGGGCGAGGAGTCGAGTGAGCGTAGAAACCTGTCTCTCTCATTCTCCCCCTCTCTCTCTCCCTCTCTCTCTCCATCTAACCCTGAGGGCCAACATCTTGCCTACGTCTCTCCCTCGCTCTCTGCATCGCACTCTTCTTTTCTTCCTCCCTTCCCTCGCTCTCCATTTCTCTGCCCTCGCCTAGAGGACTCTCTTTAAACTCTTCCTGCTTGACATATATTATCTCAGGCCTGCTGCACTGTGGCTACACCTGCTATTACTGTGCTTGGAAATTTCACACTCTCAGATGATTAATCGCTAAGCCTGAAAAGTCTGTAGCGCCAACTAATTAGATAGTAATTAACATATGCTAATCTCATTAGTGCGGAGTAACGCTGATGAACTTAATCAACCTCGTTAAGCTCAGTAGATCTGTGCTACTGAGGAAATGAACAAGATGATTATGAGCAGCAGCTATCTGGGTCAGGGCAGTGCATACAGTAGATGTGAACACAGTGAAAATCATACATGCTAATTTTAGATTCATTCGCCCTCATTTTAAGTTTGTTGCCAAGAATTTTGTGCCACGTTCCTGCCAAAGCTTTTTTGGTGTGATTGGGAAAAAAATAATCAGCTCCTGCCAAAAACACAGGAATTTAAATGCCAACAGTTTTTTTTACTACATGAGGAACAAGTCAAAATCTTTCCTCTGAGTACATCAAAGACCGTCACCCAAAAATCCCAAAAGCAGATCATAGATGTTACGTTAAATGACACAAAAGCTTTTTTTTTTGTCTTTATTATCAGATCAACTCTGACTTTTGACCTTTGACACACACTGATTTGAGCCAAGATGGCTGCGTCCTGAAACAGTGAAGCTCTGGCTACAGTGAAGCATGAGGCCCTCATATGTTGAGCTGTCTGCACCTGGGTAATGAATTCATTGACCTTAGTGATGGGATTCAAAGTCAAGCCTTGGTCTACAGCACTATCGACTGGGAATGCTGCATATTATTATGGACCGGCAATGGATCCAGAAACATAAAGGCCTACACTGTTGTGCAGCGATGTATAGAAATACATTTTAATACACAACATGTCCCTGTTTCCTTCAGCAAATGGTTTTATTGTAAAAGACCAGTTACAGTTGATCATCTCAGACAGTTTCTTTAAATTTGTGCAAATGAAGACAAATAGTAAACAACTGATCCAAACTGCAGAGATCCTTTTTAATGACAGTTTCTTCTCTGACTAACAACCCTTTGTCCTTGTCCAGGTGGACTATGAGGATGCTTGTGCGGCTCGTGTTCGGACTCTTCGTCCTCAAAGCGGCAGTGGCCAGCCCCAGATTTTCCCGACAAGTGGACTTGGACTCATACGACAGTGATAACTATGATGAGGATCTAGACAATAACAATTTGGACAATCAGGATAACTATGACTATGAAGATGGGCTGACAATTGTTGATCCTCAGGTAAGAAACTTTATGGGTCCATGCAAGCAAAAACTGTTTTTTGCCCAAACTGCAAACACCTTGAACTGTACGGTCACTGTAAGTAGCAGTTGAAGTAAATGTTTAAAAGATCGCTTAATTTTGGTGGTCTTGAGAAACGGTGTGTATGTGATTCACTGTGAATTTATTTTTGATGTAATAAGTCATGGCACGCTGCCATTCAAGCTGCTCAGTCGAAAGTAAACACATTCTTTATAAACCAAAGTGGCCAAGAAAACAGTTAGTGCGAGCATTTTTGGCCGATATAGGATTTATTTTTATCATAACAGGGCTGGTTTTGTGTGATACACTGTGTAATGTGTTGCTAAGGCACAGTTATGAGATACACATCCACATGTTTGTGTATAAAGTTCACACCACATTTTATTTTGATTCCTGAAAAACTTCTGGAGACAGAAAATACACAAAACGACATCATATACAGACTGTTACAATTCCCAAGTAACAACTGATGTGTTTTTCAGAAAATCAAAGTGCGGCTTTGATCCGAGGTCACCAGGTTCATTGAGCAGACAGGGATCCTGCTGATATTAACATGAGTCACTAGGAAGCTCGACAAATTGTTTCCCAGCTTTATGCACGATTGTGTCCAAAAGAGTTCAGATGTCTTCCATCTGCATCCGGAGCAGTTTTAGCCGTTGCACTGATTAATATTCATGTGTCAACGAAATCAAGAAACAACTTTTAAAAGCACAGCAACTGAGCATCCTGTCATTCTGGTCAGTCGCTCTGCAGCCTGCATTAGATCACTGCAAGTCCATGTCAGTGAGCTGGAACCAGTTCTCTGTAAGTGTAACCTGCTGTGGTGTTACCGAACCAGTTTGTTGTGCAGAATGAAAAAACCTGCTGCAGTCAGCAAAACACAACCATAGCTGTGCACTTCTGGGATTTGGTCCTTTTGTCATTCTTCACAGGTTTTGCTCAACAGTGCAGCTTTGAAGTGCAGAGCAGTGGTGCAAAGGGTTACTCAACATGAGAATCAGATTCCAGCAGCGCCCTCTAAATCAGCTCGAGTTGAGTGTGATGTGGCAAACCCGCGGGGCACACTGGAATGGCAGCTTTGGCCAAATTTCATGTTCCGTTTATACTTTCTTTGTAATAAGGAAATTAGGCCAAGGCAATGTCAAGATGGCACGAGGCAAATCATCCGCAGAGGATTTTCAATTGGCTCACTCTGAGCCAGCGACTTAAGTTAAACCTGATGTGGATTGCACTCACACTACTGCTGTTATCTAAGGCCTATCCCACAATCCAGTGCAGATTTAGCAGCTACGACAAGATGTAGTCGAATTATTCTGCCATCCACCTCTGACTAAAAAGGTTAAAACTGCAGCTTTTTATCCTTAATTAACATGACTGAGCTCTGTTGTGCAAAGTTTTATAGCAGAGTTACACAGTGTGGGAAAGTTGTGTTGCATGGGGATGGTTTTGATAATGGGTCTGTTCAACAAGACTGGATATGACATAGCACATTGCATAAGATTTAGTGGGAATATGTGGAGGCAGGAGGAGGAGAGGCAAAGTACAATATAAGTAACAGGAGTCTTTCACACTGAATAAACACAAAGTTTGGCTCATAATCGCAGTGTTGTGAAATCTTGCTGGGATCTGTCATTTAGATTTGTTGATAAGACAGTTAAATGTGAGAGGGCTGATCTTCAAATAGAGCGGTTACAGTGAAGATTAGATGGATTTTTTTCACACACACATCAGATCTGAGGAGAAATGAAGCGATGATGATCTTCATTCCTCTGGAATGCTGAGTCTTTACTTTCCACGTCCAGTTCCCGTTTGGTTCTTCTCTTCTTTCTCCTCGGGGCTTGTCTCTTTTCAGAGAAGTAAAGGATCATTTACACTCTTATCCAAGCAGATCGTCTTCAGTCTGCTGCATTCACATTCTCTGCAAATTCCTTCATCACTGACTTTGGAGTCATTCAGGCACTTTAGTTTAACCAAGATGTATTTTCTCCTGAGCCAAGTAACTGTATATATGTAGGTTTTTTGCAGCAGCTAATCAGTAATGATCATTGTGATATTTTCTGTCTGATGTGTGTTGCACTGAAAAGTTTCAAAGTTGCATATTTAAAGCGTGCTGCATGAATTTTGATCTAACTTGGAACCTTAAAATTCAGCTGATTTGCTTTCTTGCAAAGAGTTAGATGAGATCAATAACACTCTCATGCATGCCCTTGAAACATGAAGCTCCACCAAGCAGCTGGTTAGCTTAGCTTAGCATAAAGGCTGGAAACAGAACTCACAGAGCGTCACCTCTTGAAATGTAAGCTTCAGACGTTTTTCTAACTCTGCAAAAAAGATAAAAATGTCGAACTATTCCTTTAATCCAAATAAGTTCTGTTTGCAATCACTCTGGACTGCAGAGCCTCATGAACGTGACTCAAAATGTGCCACATCAAAATGTGCTCAAGACTTGTCTTTGTACATGCTGTACAGTGCATGATGGAGGTGGTGTCTATGGAGTGGTTGTTACTTCACCAACACTTTGTGTGTTGTAAATGATAGGAGTTGTGAACAAGTGGGAGGTTTTGTTGGAAAGATTTAGTCTCAGACTTCCTTCACGTACCTTGCTGAATGCATGTACTGATTGCTATACTATTTACTACAGCAGCAACATAACATTTGGCTTTGGCTTGATGCTCAACATCTCTCCCTGTGCATTCTGTATTCCCATGCTGTGTCCACAAGATTTTTTTTTTGCTCCTCGGTGTTTTTGGTTGCCAACCTTTCGCCTCTTCTTTCCCCTTGGGTGTATATGTTTGCTTTGGAGAAAGGGGGAAATGAAGGGGAGAGCTGCAGTGAGCTAACTCTGTGCAAGACTTTTCAAAGGCCTACCTTGTTGTATCCCAAACTGTGTCTCAGCCAAGCTTTAAAGTGTGACATTCAGTGCTGAATATCTCAGCATTGCTGCATTGAATTATTTATTTATTTAATTCAGCTGTGTTTCTTGTGGCCTAAATGTTGTGCATTGTTTGACTTCATTCCCTGGACGTACTTTGATTCCTACCTTGTCTTATCACCATCTGACTAGCTCAGCTGAAACCAGTAGAAAAGACTAAGATATGGATCCTTGCAGCTACCATGTGTGTCTTGGTTCCACAAGGACCATTCCCTTCTCGGAGGGTTGAGTCCGCCTGCTCGGGCGTGACAGAGTGTCAGGTACCACCTGTGGCAGTCTGTGGGAGTTCATCGCCCTCCTCTGGAGAGTGCTAGAACTGCAGGTTTCATCCAACACCATCAACACATCAAAGAGCAAACTGTAAGGACTGGAAATGCAGTTATAATACCAGATGGATACAGCTGAAAGCTTTTAATGAAACAACAAAAATGTGTTGTAATTCACAAACTTTTGTGGGTTTGGCAGTGTTATCTTTCCCTTTATTCCCAATCATACAACTTGGAAAAGGGCTCCTCTGTTTGATAAACAAATGTGCTAAGCCTTTACTTTGAAAGTAATTTTATATTTTGAAACCAGTAGAAACATGAGCAGGATTTCTGTCCTTAGATGTGTCCTCTGCACCAGAAAGTTATTTTCTCTGCAGCACACTAAGTTTGCCAGATATACACATCTTCCATATATGGATATAAACTCAGTGAGTGAGTAATAATGATTGGTGGCAAGTTAAGGTTTATCAGTACTCTGAGTGTTTAACTGTTGGTGTTTCTACTCCAAAAATCTCTCTTTGGTCTTTGGTCGTTACCGTCTCCACTGTATGTTTTTCAATGCCAGCAGTTTGCTGCCATCTAGTGGTGGAAATATTAAAGTTATACCTGAGTGTTGGAGTTACTGGGTGGTGCTTGATTCAGTGACATGTCAGGTTGAAATGTGTATGAGATTGTTGTTTATTGTCCCCTTCCTGTGTTCATCCCTCAGTCAGAGCAGTAGACAGGAACAGCAGGTGGTAAAGACTGAGTAGGTGATATGCATTTAAGACAGCATAAAAAAATTTAAAGTGAGGATTTCAAAACCACATCATTTTAGGCATATGAGACTGACCACCTGAAAATAACACCTTACTGTGAATTATCTTTTTTTTAAGTGACAATACTAAAGTTTTCAGCGTCAAAGGAAGCAGGTCGAAAGTTACTTTTCCAAGCATGAGATGAGCAACTTTACCAATTATTTAGGGTTGAGGTAAATGAATTCAGAGTGTAGGTCATGCACTACATGCCAAAAATTGTACTTTCAAAACCATTTTTGTTTGCTGCATATATGTTTACCATCTCACTGTTACATGTGGGTGGAAATTGAAAGAAATATTTGTGCTTGAACTGTAATTACAGAAGTGTTCAAGTATTTATTGCTTTACAACAGTGACCAGACATATTGGATTTAATCTTCTATCAACACTGATCCTGAACTTGTATTTTTCAGTTAGTTAGTGGTTCAGTTTCCTGCTGCTTGTCAGAAATAAATTGGATTATAAATATGAAATTCTTTGTACTTCCTTAATAATTTTTAATTGACTGTGACAGTGATTTTTATCATTTTAATTTCCTTTGACCAAATTCTGTTAAATGCCTTGAATATGAACATCTTACACACATCTCTGTCAACATCAGTCTTATAAAACACTGAGGCTTTGGGGCTATTTGATTCAATAGTCCAGCTCCACAGCTACAAATACTGCCAGTGTACTTTTTAGTAAGTAATCTAATATTTGAAACTGATCTTTGGAGTTCTGCAGGTTGTTTATTGCCCTTTTATATTTAATATGTGTAACAGACACAATGAATGGCCCTCTTTATTCTGTGTGCAAGAACTTCCAACATCAGCGTCTAAAAAACTTGTGATGATTGACTACCCCCCTGATTTTTAAAGAGGGGAGAATTAGATTCACTGATGTTATTTGTTTTCATTTGAGTGATGACAAACTAAAATTGGAAACAATGAACTTTCACATTGTCAGGTCCAGTTCTGGTAAATGTCTGACTCACTGCTGCCGTCTTCTCCTCAGATAGAGATAGGAACACTGGCCCCTCCTGACTATAACTACCCTGCACCCGAGGACTCACTGGAAACACAGCAACAAGTGGAAGAGGAGGAAGAAGAGGAGGAGGAGGAGGAGTTGCCGCTAACACCGCAGCTTGTCCCTCAGGGTTCAGGGGGATCCGGGGTTCTCATGGGCCCAGACACACAGAAAGGTCTGAAAAACCACACAAATGTAGAATTATCTTTAGAGATTGAGGTGGGTCTTGATCCTCGTTGAGTCTGTGACGCAGTAAAGCAGCAAAAAGAAAGAAACACTCGCCCTCTGAACTCGTCCACAATCATCTTTTCCATGTGCATGTCATCCATTTAACTAGCAGTTGATGGTTAAATGTGTCATTGTGTCCATTTACTATTTAACCTAATCATCAGTGTGAAACCTCATTAATGATCTGTTTCATCTGTCTGTTTATTAATACCTAATCTTCTCTCTAACAAGAGGTGGAGCTGCGTCTGACGCCCATTGATATTCTTCATGTCTCCGGTGATTTTGGGGGCTCCGTAGGGTCTGGGGCCTCCGGAGCTTCTGGGGCTTCTGGGTCTGGAGGTTCAGGAGACGCAGAGGTCTCTGGCTCCTCTGGGGGTTCTGGTGACATTGTGTTTATCTCCGGAGCCTCGGAGGAGCTCGTCAGCTCTGGGGGATCTGGGGAGTTCTTGGTATCCGGGGATCTCTTGATATCTGGGGATCTCTCGGGATCTGGATCTGCCTCTGGGGACTTCTCTGGAGGCTCCGGGATTTCCATCCTGGGCTCTGGAGGGTCTGGGGACCTGTCTGGTTCTGGGTTCTCTGGAGATCTTTTGATCTCGGGAGCCTCTGGAAGCTCTGGGGTTTCTGGGGACTCTGAGTCCGGGGACTTGGGGATAACATTGATATCTGGAGGTTAGTATCCTTACAGAACTGTTGGTAAACTAGTGGCAACACCATTTCTTAATCTGTGTGGGAATAGCATTTCATTCTTTGTGGTTTATGCTGGTTAACTGTCTTAAAATCCATTTAACTGCTTCCTTGTAAAATGTAGTTAAATGTTGACCAGATTTATTTGCGCTGCATTGCTTGTTCCCTATATTTGCAACTCTCTATAACTCACGATCATTGTCTTTCTAACATCCTGTTCATCTAAAATGTGATTGATTGGTTAATGGGTTGATTGATTGTCCTTCCTAACCTCATGTCTCCTAACCATCCCCCCCAACCCTTGGCTCTAACAAGAGGAGGAGCTGCCCCTTATTCCCGAAACTATCCCCCACGAGGCATCAGGTGCTTCTGGGGAGTTCTCAGGAGCTTCAGGAACCTCAGGGGACATTGGAGCCTCTGGAGATTTAGGGATCTCCGGAGCCTCTGGGGCCTCTGGGGCCTCTGGTTCTGGAGATGCAGAGGAACCTGGGGTAACTCTGGTCCCTGACACTGATAAAGGTCAGTATCTAATCTGGATTTAAGAGATGTTAAGGGCAAGGTATAAGCTATTCTTCACATCCCAGAAAGTATCTATAAAAACAAACAAACCAAAAACTGGTCCTTGTAATATATCTTCAGTCCAGGAGCATCATGCATAAGGACAAAGGCAGGCAAACATAGACAAGAGCTGGATTCAGATGAGGTCACATTAGTCAGGTAAATATACAGCCTTAGAGAGACAAGGTACAACAATAATCTGGTGGCTTGTGGGGCAGTGGTTATAAATAGTGAGAGGCTTAATCAGCAAAGTGGATGCAGGTGTGCATATAGCAGAGACGCTCAGGTCATTGATTGGTAGGAAAACAGGGCAGGTGGATAATGAGTCCACCAGTCTAATCCCCTCACGGAGGTTGTTCCAGATAGTGAGGACCCAGACCAAGAAGAACTACTGTGACATAATCATTTATACAAAATCCACAGTGGGTATCTGGTCCACCATGAAACCAATTGAAACCTGTTTGTGTTTTTGTTCTTCTGTTAACAATCATGTTGTTTGTAACCACTCAACAAATCATTTCATTAACCCCATGAAATTATTTTCATTTAACTTCCATTCATCAGTTAAATGCCATAAACATACGCTGCTAAAATCTTTGTGTAACATACTGAGGCAAACAGTGGCCTGCTGATTGCCAGACTTCCTGTCTCGTGTCCAATGCTAATCTAACCTGTTTCTTTAACACCTAATCTTGTCTCTAACAAGAGGAGGGGCTGCTTCCGACCACACCAGAAACCCCTCAGGAGGGTACTGGAGGTGTAGAAGGGTCAGTGAGCTCTGGATTGCCAGAGCCCGGTGAGCCAGACGAGCCTGATGAGCCTGTGATTGACAGACAAGGTCAGTACTGAGCAGCTCTGAGTTCAGAGACATAACAAAGTTGTCTCCTGAACTGGATCCTGATTTTGATTGGGGGATCGTGGGGTTACAGCCTTGGTCACGCCCATGAATCCAACATTTTATTTTTCTCTGTTTAATCCTTCCAACTTCACCTTCGTCTGTTTATCCATGCCAATCCAGGTATGCCCACTTGCTTGCTGTGCACGTGCCTTGGTGGGTCGGTCTACTGTGATGACTTGAAGCTGGATAGTGTACCACCCCTCCCCAAAGACACCACTCACTTCTATGCCCGCTACAACAGAATCACCAAGATCAACAAGTCTGACTTTGCCTCCATGAGTAGGTTCCCGTTTGAATGAAAAACTATAAAGAACAAAAACAAATATGTCAAACATTGTGTGTTAAGTTTGATGTGGTTTTTTTCTGACTCCTTCCAGACAAGCTGAAGAAGATCGACCTCACCGCCAATGAGATAACGTCCATTGACGAGAAAGCATTTTTGGGTCTGCCTGAGCTGGAGGAGCTGGTGATCCGAGAAAACCACGTGTCACAGCTGCCGGCTCTCCCAGAGACCATGACCCTGATCGATGCCAGCAACAACAACATTGGCACAAAGGGCATTCATAAAGAGGCGTTCAAGGCACGTACACCTTCTCTTACAGTTACATTATTAGATAGTTAAATTGATTTTCTGTCCATGACAAAAACTTATTCTTTACCTCAGTCCATTACTTTATCTGTATTTGAAATCTACTGTTGCTCAGACTTCCTTCAAATGTTTGTCACAAAAGTAACATTTAGAAATTGGAGGCCAGTAATGATTTATACCTTTTCTCTCTGTTTACAGGATATGACTTCCCTGCTGTATCTGTACCTAACGGACAACCACATCGACTACATCCCAGTGCCTCTACCAGACAGCCTGCGATCTCTACACCTACAGGTAAATCTACTTTGGCCTTCTGTCTCATCTTTACCCACTATATTTTTTTTGCATTTTTAGGAATTAAAACTTTTATTATTTTCAAAATTGATATTAAAATATGTGAAGTAAAAAAAAAATGTAAAAGCAATCAGGAATAAGAAGCAAAATCAGGTGCTGTCACTTTTTGGTCGGATTGGACTTCTGCACTTGTTGAAATGTCAACAAACTTTACCCACCAATCAGATGCAACAAAAATCAATAGCTGGGTCAGGGAGATGTCAGTCAACCACACACATGACCCTGACAAGTACTCTGGGTAAAATAGTGAAAACTTTTAATGACTTATTTAGGTTTTTCTTTAATAGAAATAAAAATAAAAATGTTACAAATATTTTAAACTGGTCCACACTTAAGTTTAGATGATATCTGATACCTCACTGCACCTGCCTGGATATTATTAGTCATCTATATGCATGAGTATTATATCTCACCAGCCATCTTCCTCTGTGGTCTTTTACAGCGTAACAATATTCAAATGATGCACGAGGACACGTTCTGCAACCTGAAAGATTTCAACTACATCAGGAACGCACTGGAGGACATCCGTCTGGACGGCAACCCCATCAACCTCAGCAGGACCCCACAGGCTTACGTCTGCCTGCCTCGTATACCCATCGGGGATCTCATTTAAACCACACAAACACGTACCTACACTCTTGCACACAAATACAACCACATGCACACATATTTGTACATATTGACACACACACACAGCTGATTCACTCCTCACACAAACCATCCGTTTCAATAGTGCATTACCAACAATCATACATGCTGCTGATATATAATACGAATCATTAAAACTCTGTGTGGATATTTATGTCTCATGTTCACCCATAAATTAAAAGATTCTGATGATCAAGCACATACACACTGCTTTACACACTGCACCTTCTTCCTGTTGTTCAGATGTTTTTTTAAATATGCATACACACTGAATCCATGACCCTCATACTCACTCAAACGCATGCACACACACATACACACATATAAATACTCACACATATACACAAGAACTTTCTGAAAAGCCAAACTTTTCCGCAACTTGATTGAAAGTAAACAACAGGCGGCAATCGGAGAAAAAGATCCGTTTATTAAAAACTCTCAAATGTCATGTATGTTTCTGTTTAGTGTTGTTTTCATGAGTGGCAAAAAAAAACAACCAGTAATATATTGTTTAAATATGTTTGTTTTGTAAAAATAATATTAAGATTAATGACGAATCTAACACTTTTGGCAATGTATACTAGCATAAACTTATTGAAGCTGGAGCTTAATGAAAAGGTAAATTGATTATCTAATGCAATAAAAGACGCATTTAAACACAATCATTGGTTGTAAAGTCTGTACTGTAATATAAAAATATATATTCTGAAAAAAAAAGATTTTTTACATGAACTGCAATATTTGGTATATTACAATTCAAAAAGTGATGTTTTAACGGTACACAATAGCCTATACCAAAGACTCTGATGTCTAGAGTCGATCAACTAAAGACTATTGTTTGATTTGGGAGGGTGGGGTGTTGATTATATGATTGTGGATGGGGTTAAGAATAATGCTAATAGCTTGCTATTGTGTGCTCTGTATGGAATAACCACAAGTGAATAAAGTCGTTTTGAAGACCTCTCCAAACTGGGAGTGGCTCAACGTTTTCATTGATAACCTTAAGGTGAAGTTAAATTGTGGATTTTGAATCACAAGAAGTCAAAGTGCAACCTTTTCAGAATTGTATTTGTGCAAACAGAAAAATATTTTTAGGAGGTAAATTGTGCAGAAAACCTCCATGTAAATAAAGATTTAAAGCAAAGATTTTCTTAAATATTTTCTGTAAGTTTTTCAAACAAATTAAGGAAGCGCTCTTTCCGGTTTGTGGCATCTGTGTCGGTCACTTTGCTGCCGTCCTCTATAACCTCCTTGGTCCTTTCTCTTAATCTCTCTAGCCTTGCTTTCTCTTGCTCCAGAGCCAGTCTTTCCCTGCCGACTGCGTCTTTGTCTTTGTCCACCATCACCCTCTCTCTCTCCATTACGGCTCTTTCTCTCTCCATTACGGCCCTTTCTCTCTCCAGCATCGCCCTCTCTCTCTCCAACGTGGCTCGGTCTCGGTCCAGCACCGCTTTCTCCCTCTGCAGCACCAGCCGCTCCCTCTCCATAACCTCTCTTTCTCTTTCCATCACCTGACGTTCTCCGTCTGTTACATTTCTCTCATCATCTATGTCCAGCATGATGTGGTCAACCTCCTGGCTTTCCCCCTGCACTGAAACCTCCGCTTGGTCTGCATTTCTGTTTAGTGAAATCTCAATTTCAGGCCCGTCAACTACTGAAGACACAACAGGCGATATCACCATGGTGGATACCCTTCTCTTTTTGGAGGAGACAGGTAAGAAATCGCTATTGTTGGCAGCGGTGGGGGAGGCTTTGAGGATGGGAGCTTTACCCTCTAGCCGACCCGTCATGGCATCGTCCATCAGGGAGAAAAAGGGCCATGTGTCAGGGAGCACTTTCACCCCTTCAGGTGGGTTCTTCAGCTCCTGAGGAGACAGAGAGTGGGGAAAGAGTAAAAAGGTGGATGTGGCAAAAGCTTTAATGATCAAAGTAAAGAAAAAGGTACCTTGTATCGCTTCTTCATGTTTTCCCATTTCTTAGATGCCTGAGCATGGGTCATCTTATGGTGCAAGCCCATATGTTTCAGGATGGCTCTGGGGGGTGAAAAAAAAACCATCTGAATAATTTCCAGAAAATGATTTAATAGCACTCAAAGTTTTCCCGGTGAAAAGATTTCTAGTTCTAATTTCCAGTGGTGAACCCCTCACATCTGCAGAGAAGCAGTAGAAAAATATAATACAATACAAAGACTAAGATAAGATGAGATAGGAGAAAGCTTTACTGAGCCAACACCAGTGACATTCTTTAATTGAGGGAAATAAAGACAAAAGAAATAGAAAAATACTATCAAGTGGTTTGAAGACATATACACAAGAATCAATTTAAATGTGACGTATTGCATACGTAGCACTTTTCCTTGTCTGACAGAGGGTAGCCTTACCTCCAAGCCCACATGGAAGTGTTTCTCCTCCCAGAGAAGAGAGACTTATTTGAAACCCTCAGCTTCACCAGGTCTTCAATTTCGGTTTTACTCACTAAAAGAGAAAAAACAAAAAAAAAATCTAAAAGTCAATGGATGGCTCATTACTTCTGACTACTTTAAAACAAAACAAAATGTGCGCGGCTTATTTTACAGCATGAAGACTGTTTGTCAGACTCTTACAAACTACTCAACAACTCTATAACTGGAAGAGAAAGCCTGAAAATACTGCAGAAGTAACATTAATGAAGGCAGCGTGTCAGTCGGACTGTCAGCGTGCAGCACACTTGCTAGGTGCCCATGCTAAATGTTCCGTTTTAGCTTCACTAAACACTTCGTGTGTTCTTTACTTACTTTTATAGGTGAAATCCAGAGGATTAATGCTATCAGGAGTGTTGTTAGTGTAAATGTGATCTTCCATGTTATAAAAAATATTTTCGTTTTTAACTTTCAAGTTCCCTTCGATGGAAAAGACTTCCGGGTTTGTTTCTCCTTCAGAGGGACCCTACATTCTTCTTCGCTTCTTTTTAAAAGCGTAGCGGAATCACCTCAGCTCACTATCGCCATCTAACGGGTTGAGAAGGTTAGTTAAGGTTGTTAACTCTGTATTTCATTTCATTTTACTATACTTTTAATTTATGTTTGATTTTATTTGATTTTGAATGTATTTATGCTCTTGGTCATTTTATTTTATTTTTCTGTCAGCTCTATTCACTATCGCCATCTAAAAGTTTTTGTTCTACTTTACATTTCATTTTATTTTCATATATCATATATCATTTATATATATATCACTCTAGCACTCTTGCTCAAAGACACTTCAGCAGGACAGCCTCTTTGAAAACAGCTGTTGTGGGTGGGACTATATTAAAAGTAGGGTGTAGGAAAACGAAAGTGTATTGGAAACAGCAGAATGGCGTCTGGCGGTCGTAAGTAAACTTAAACATGAATATATGTTTCTTTTATTTCTCATTTTTATAACAGTACTTATCTGTTCTGTTAATGTATTTAACAATTTATTTGTGTGTTTGCTGTTGTTGTTGTTTACGGCTGTCCTCTGTTTCAGTTAACCCACATGTGGCTGCTTTATGTCTGTATTAGGCCTATGTTAGACTTTTCTAGTTATCGTAGATTTTAAAATCATTGCAAAAACAATCAAAATGACACAAATCTGAGCTCTCAGGCGGAGACAAAGTTATAAATATAATAGTTTCAGTTTCGTTCTTATGAAGTTCCCCTACTGACAAGTCGTACATAATCAATATAACGTCTGGATTGTTCAGTCGTACTTTGTTTATATTTTTAATTTCTTTTTCAAGAGTTAAATCCAATAATTATCTAGTGTTTAATTATCAAAATATTTTCCAACTCGTTGATTGTTAATAGTGTAATAATCCAATTGGCCAGCAGGGGGCAGTGGATAGGCATATAAAACTATCTATTTACGCCTCAATTATTTTTAGACGGTTTTTCTAAACAAACCAGACAAAATATCACAGGGCATTCTACAAAAGCGTCATCTTTTAGTGTATGTGTATCAGTTCTTATTGAACATATATTACTACACACAAGTATTGCGGCATAACAACACAGCTTGAAGTATTTCCATATGGACGCCAGAAATAACACAACATAAGGAAGTGCAATGAAGGTATTACACATGTCAATGTGTTATTAAACTCTTGATATAGAATATTAAGGAACTAGTCATCTTTTATTGCCAGCAAAAAATTTCAACAACATTTATTCACAATTATATGAAATTTTCAGTATATAGCTTTTTTATTGCTCTCACAAAATTAGATGCATTATTATCTACTGCATCATCATTTCAGGTTGTAGCATTAATATCTGCCTCACGTGCAACTAAACATTCATAAGTATACATTTCTATTAATCCTCTTTTTGCCATATAGTGTATATTGATTTCAGGAATGTATTGCATGGCAAATATATGAATGTCTTTTGAAGAATACTGACTGTTCTAGGATAAATATTATATGGGTTTTTCTCTCTGTTAAGCCACGAGTGTCTAACTAAACATGTTAACATATCCTATCCTTTTCAGAGCTTAGTCCAGAGTCTGACGAGGAGAGCTTCTCTGACAGTGAGTCAGATTTCAGTGTTCAGTCGGGCAGTGATGAACATTCAGATTCACCCAGTGAGGAAGACGACTGTCCGGTTGGTTTCTTGACCTAATCACCCATAAAACTATGAAAAAAGACCATGATGAAACCCACTTAATCCCAATTTGTACACAATGACATTATTAGCCCTTTTTACAATGATATATTCTCAAATTTACATACTACATACTTATATTTACACACGCGTTTTTGTCATTTTTAGGATTATGTAAGGGAGCCGTGCAAGTATTACAACAGTGGTGGCTGCAGGGATGGGAGCAGGTGTGCTTACTTACACGTGTGCAAATATGCCCTGAATGGAAACTGTCGCAATGGCTCCAGATGTAAACTAAATCACAATATAAGTGGAACAGCGTCCGGCGGTGCCAGCAGCGGGGCTTCAGGCCAATCCACATCTAACAGTGAGGAACTCATTGAATTACATACTTAACACTATCTCTCCATGTTGTAATTCTGCTGCTGTTAATTCTGTCTACACACACCACCCAGTCCACATCTTTTTGACAATTATTTTTTAGCTTTTTCTCAGATTTACGAGCATAAAAAAGATGATAAAAGTATGATGAGGTAATTACAGTTATAATAATTGTAATAAAGTTTTTTGCCACTTGGAGACAGTGTAAGAAAGTTGTAAGATGCTCTAAGAAATTCTAACCTTTTGCCAGATATTATCCAAATATGAAGCAACTGTTGGAATTTAACAACATTTAGTTTTCTTCTAGCTCCTCTTGTCTGGGCTCCTCACACTCTTGAGAAAGATGTCTGCTCAGTGTTGGCTTTTTCCTCACCAGCGAGTTTCAAACATTGGTAGTTCTGATGTCATTTATTTGTAGATTTGTCACTTTCATATGATATGTCGTCATGCGAGTCATAAAAAAAGATTAAAACAGTTTTAATGGTAGATATTAATCAGTGTAAGTGTTGTTCGACTTCTAAATTTGAAGTTTAAAGCTACTGTTGTATTTTCTAACCAGGCTCACCTCTTACCAATGGCCAGTACTACCAGTGGCAGTTAAATGATGGAAAGGATGGCTGGAAGGACATTAGTAATGATCACATTATTGAGGCCCAGTACTCACTGCCCCACACCAAAAGCATCAAGATCTACAACACACCATATGGGTGAGCGGGACATATGTGTTTCAAGTGTACACAATGCATCACTTTTACAAAGAAGTTAACAGACAGCAAAGCCAGTGGATGATTTGTGTCTCGGTCCCTCTGCAGGGCAGTGATGGTGGATTTTAACAGGATGAAAGTGTGTGGAAAGAGTCTGAGAGTGAGACGTCTGGATGACGGTAACACCACGTGGATCTGGTATTGCACCTTGCATCATAAGTGGAAGAAGTATGGAGCCAAGGTAGACGCCAACTTACCGGTCAAACGTTGAATAAAAATTCAAATTTATTTATTTTCATCAATTTTTTTCATAATTTTAAACATTTTTGTTGAAGGATTCAGCAGGAAACCCCGGGCCTGTGAACAGCTCTGACATTGAGAAGAAGTACCAGAGTAACCCAGCAGGATCTTTTAACTTCAACATCAGTGGGGATGCTTTTGAGATTAGATTCAGAGGTGAGGTACACTCACTCACCCACAGTGATTTTATATTATCATTCCCCATTAACTAAATTCTATGTGTTAAACATTTGTAACCTTAATCTCACTGTTTCTCTTTGATTAGAAATGGTACAAGTGGGTAATAAAACAAAGAGGAAAGTCACTCGTCGACCGCAGTACCGTCAACCACAAACAACAGCAGGGTGAGTTTGGATTAAAAATAATAAAAGGGGATTTAGGCAGGTTAGAAAAAGAGGATTTATTCAGTTAATTTTTACATTATACACTTGCTTCCATCTTGTGTCTTAAAAGAAATGACATGAGTAACATTTTGTAATTCACATCTTGCTGATAGATTGATAATAAAATCCACACCACTGTCATATCTGTCTTGTGAAACTAAAGAAAATAAAGTAGTGCACATGTCATGAGTTGCTTTTTAAGTCAGTCAGCTTAAAGTATGTGCAATATGTGCAGTAAAAATACCTCTGGGTACTCCTGACTTCAATTCAAACATCAGAAATGTTCAGTCATGAAATACTCAGTCAGGTTATTTTCACAGATCATTCTGATGTCATTCACTAAAGTCTCCTCACTCCTCCCTTCATATCCAGATATGTTCACTTTTAGCTCCAAAAAACAATATGACCTTATATACCACACTCCTGGTTTCAACATGTGAGTCCACAAACCAGCAGGTGACATCACATCAGCTTCATCCAGTCTATGAAACCACTGCACCCTCTCCATAACTGCACAGTGGTGTCAATCTTCAAACTTCAGCTCTCAGTGAATGAGCATATTCCCAAAAACCTTTCCATTAAATGTTGTGACAGAATCCAAATGCACGTGTTGTTGTTGCAGAGTCGCTCAGGCAGCTCTCCAGAACCTGACTCTGCGCTCCAAACCTCAGTGGCAGTTTGAGGCAAGCAGAAGTGGAAGATGGCACAACTTCAAACGCAAGGTACGTCATCTGTGGAGTGGATTTAACAATAATCTGAAACTCCTTTTGATTTATAGTGATGGAGATAAACCATCATAATCTGTCTTGTTCCTGCAGAGCAGCACTGATTGCTCAGTTAGCAACGACGACATCGAGAAGAAGTACCAGCAAAACCCCAGCGGCAGCATTTCATTCAACGTGAACGACTCCCCCTACAAGCTGGACTTTGGAGGTTGAGTTTTGTTTTACATAAAGTTTATTGATTATTTTGTAAAGAAGTTTTTAAGTCGTGAGTAGCTTCTTTAACATGAAACTATTATTTTTTACAGCAATGACCCAGACCAACGTCACCACCTCACGTTCACGCAGGATCAGACGTGTGATGATGTGAACGTCGGGGACACTCACAAACCTGTGCAATACGTTCATGTATTAGTATGATTGTAATCTGAGATTTACTCGCTAATGATGTTGGGTGCCTATGTTTTAAGGTTCTTCTCTATATTGATGTCCTTACGGGGATTTCATATAGTGTTTACATTACATACGATAAAATTATTTTTGAGGTTTACACATCTAAATACTGCCTGACAATCCACGTTGTACTCATCCTCTAGCCATGAATATTCACACTGCCAAACCAGGGGGGTGCAATTATTAAAATAATCTGTGACACATCCTCTGATATTAGCGGTTGTATTCACTCTGCAACCTATCTACACACTGCCTCTTGTGATGTCATATAGTTAGATTTACCAAAAGTGACTAATGCAAATTTAAGGACCTTCTTACATGTTACCTTTCAGGTGTTTTACATTAATGCAAAATGCAATAGAAATATGCAAACTACTTGAAGTGCAAACTCTAAATCTCGGTGCCTTTTTACAGCCACAATCATGACATTGTGTTTTATGGTAAATTCTGTATTATGTAAATGAACTGTGCTCTACCAAAGGGACTTGCACTGAGCTGATTCAGTATATTTTTAATGGAAATAAATGAATAAAAAACAGTGAAAAACATATTCACTGTGTGTGTTTTTCATGACATGATACATCTAGGCAGAGGTTTCACTAATCAAGAAATGTACAATTATGTTCAACCTCCAGCTGCATTTTGCAAACACATTTTTATTTTCACTGACTTCCTACAAAACTGATAGAGATACAAACCAGACAAGCAAACAAGGCAGGAAGCAGGCTTCAACAAAGAGCAGGAATTAGTGTAAAACTTCAAACCAGTCATGAACAAAGACACACTGATGAGCAAAGAGTAACCAGGGGAACAGAGGAGGAGGAGGAGGAATCAGGCGATGAAGCAGGCAGAGACATCAGGGCAAGAGGGAGTGACTGGAAGTAAAGAAACAAGGAAAGAGGGAAATAAAAAACAAACAGTCTGAATCATGACAACACCACAAAGTGACTAAATAATAATAGCATCCATCTGATGTATTGTTTAACCTGTTCTACTGTTTTAAACAGGCTGATATATAAAACCATCTCAGATATGTTGTCAGCCTTCCAGTTTTCCTTGTCCTTATGTGACTCGAGGAGATAGTTTTATTCTTCAACCATATTTGCAGATAGTGCTGGTTGTAGTTTTTTAGCACTCGGGGTTGGAGGCTGAAAAGTTTGGGAACCACCAGCCCACATGATATGATTATTATATGTATTTTTATTTGCAAGGACTTTATATGTTACACTTATAGGACAATACTTGTTTCCAGTATCAGAAATGCACCTAAACCCCCTTTTTAGTTCACATGTTTTCTTTCTTGGCACCTATGATGACATGTAACTAAGACAGCTGTAAAATAACTTCGGTGGGTATATCCATAGACATTATTTCTCTTAATTCTTATTATATATATCTTTTGTGTGTCTATGGGTATATCTTCCTCATTGGGGGCATTACATCAC
>OOFC01016184.1:0-21342 GCA_900323345.1 Pseudochromis fuscus | reverse complement strand
AATGACAAAATAAAGATTTCTTTCTTTCTTTCTTTCTTTCTTTCTTTCTTTCTGTTTTTTTCTTGTCACCAGAAGAGCTAAAACTGCTAATTGTTGTGTCCATAGACTGTGTAACAAAGCACCATTGGTTTGTGGACTTGCATTTTGAAGTCAGGAGGTCGGCATTTGAACATCACCATGTTGGTTGTTTGGAGCCAGAAGTGACCATATTTGGATATGAAGGATGGAGTGAGGAGTTGGGTCTGACCCTTGAACCAGAGATCACTGCCTAGTGTGTATGAGACTGGACTTCATCGCTGCTCTCATTGGAAACCAGGTTTGTCAATCCAGCAAACCACGCCCCTAAATATTCAATCAATCAATGGACCACCAGATCACTGATAATAAGAATTCATTTTCACTATTAACTATTAACATCAGACTGACTTGTGAAATTATTGACTGAGTATTTCATGATTGAAAATGACCATTTTTGAATTAAAGTAAATTGTTGAGTTTTTTGGAGCCAGCCTCTAGTGGTTGTCGGGCGTATTGCATTTTATTGCACTTTGACACTGGCCTCAATAACCCTAAAAGCAATTCTAATACCAACCATACAACCACACGCAGCCACATTACAGATATAAACACACCCTCTGGATTACAGGTGTTTCTGTGTAAATGTTTCTCACAAAGATCCGTCAAACGTCGATATTGTTCAACAGCTGCTTCTTCTCTATTCACAACAGCTGTCATCATAGTCTGTTCATTAGATACCACTTCTCTGCTTTAAACTGGGCCATTTAAGCAGCAAGCGGGACAGGAAATGGCGAGAAAGCACAGAGCAGACGGGAAACGAAATATACTCACTCTACAAATTCTGTGCTACGATCACGAGCAGACAAATATGTACTCAAGAATATATGAAAAAAGAAGTCTTCACAGGGGTAAAGCAGCTGTTACACAAGTGAAGCCTGCTGAGAAAAGGATCAAAATACAATATAGTGATTGTAAATTATTCATTAATAAAACATGTATATATTTATTTTTTGTCTTTGTTTTTTAATTTTATTCATCATCACATCATCTATGACTCTAGACTGTCCATCAGCTGCACGTTGCAGAGGCTACAAGTTGCAAAAATTGCATGAACTTTAGGAAACTTTTAGTAAACAATTCAACACTGTCTACTCCTACTGCATTTACTTAGTATCGTCAATAAAAGTATTCTCAAATGATTAAAATATATATTTTTAAAAATACTGTCCTTTGGAACTTCAGGGGCTCCACAGATTTTACACACGAGAAGTACACAAAATACCAAGCACTGCTATAGTGTATCCTGCCAATCATGATAGGTGCAACTGTCCCATTGTTTCTTTCAAAAATGTGTCATTCGGGACCCTTACATGTAACAGGCTTATCTACACAAATACAGAAGATGTCCAGAGTTGATCTAGTCTGATTTTATCACTCCTCACCAGCATTTTCATATTTAGAGTACCCATGTTGTTTTTCCATGGTTTCTGTTTTAGGTCTAGTTTTACAATGTGGGGTGTTGATGCTACACATGCTAATCATGAGGTAAAGTAATGTTCCAGTGACCTCTGTGAGAAAAGACTGATGGACACACTGTTTTAGGATTCTGTCTGGCAGACTGAACTAACAACTACGCTTGTGGACACTACACCATTGGCAAGGACATTTTCCAATCCTGTCCTGAACATTATCAGGTGTATTTTATGGTCTGCAGCATGTAAATAACCACCAGTGCATGGAGATACTGTACAGAAGTTAACATTTTACCAGCTGTGTAACCTTTGGTATTTCCCAACAGCAACATTTTCCACCTCAGTCGGTATTTGAGCAGTTCCCACAAGTACAAGAGTTAATATGGACATACATAGAAAACATGTCACATATGATTTGTGATTAAATTACTGAACGATAATCCGCTAATGGGTGTAATATTTGCCAAACCCGTTGTCCTGCTGTGATCTTTCTTGTGGTGAATGTTGGTGCTGTCTGCTTTCAGTTTCTGGATCAGAATCAGACTCAAACAAGTTCGGACTGGTTTAAACATTTGAATTTACAACAAAGTTACGTTACTTTGTTTGTTTACAGTCACCTGTTGGAGAGCCAGGTTCCGCCTCCTGTCGATCCCCCTGATGTTAGCCAATCAGAACACAGTGTGTTATTGAGAAGGGAGAGGGAGGGTCAAAACAGCCCAGAGGATGAAATGGGGGGCTGACTAAATGGTCATTATAAGATAAACAAGGATTTTTTTCTAATGCAATCTATCCAAAACTATTCTGGAGGAGGCCAAGACTATAAATATAAAACTAGAAATGAGCATAATAGGTCCTCTTTAAAAGCTGTACCACATACAGAGCCTAATGACAGTCATTGTGTGGGATCAACTATTTATTAGATGCAAATCAGTGTGTACAGTGTGGCTATTCCCCCAGTGAAGCATCTCCACATTGCACAGAATAAATTATCTACTAGAGCAAGATGAACCAACCTAAATCCACCTGATATGCAGCAGGAAAAGACACATCAACAACACAGTGCATAATGAACAACAGAAGAAAAAATGTAACAGTACACATAAAATATTTCATGGCTTGAATGGTTTGTAACATGATAGTCGTAAGAATATGGTAATCAGTGTGATTTAATGTTACAGCATTGGGAAACCAACAGCAGTTCTGTATTTTAGATGTAATTATGATATGCAGAACAGTACAGCAAGCTGTCACATGGCTTTGAATTGATTTTTCCCCGTGTAATATTAAGCCAGCCATTAACTGTGCAGTGAAATCTGAACGTATGCTATGTGTGACAGATGGCATTTGGGAGATTTTCAGGGAGGCCATATTATATGGAAATAATTATGACTTGCTGTGTGCTGGAGAGTAGACATGTTTACATCTTAAAAGTCAACATACATTATGTACATTATTAGTCTCTGCAAGAGATTTATATTTGCCTTTAAATGATGGCGATAAACTCGGTGGGATATGCCAAGGCAGTTGTGTCCATAACACTGAAATATGACTATTCATAGTTCCACTATGTAAACAAACAGCGAAAGCATCATAATGCACCTGCCAAATGGTAATCAGCTAAGCCACAACAAAGCGGGCTCGTTAGTAATTAATACCAATGCAAACAACAACAAAAAAGCAGCAGCATCCAAACAGAAAATAGCAGCATGAAGATGTGAAGACATACACGAAAAGGTACGCAAAAAAAGCAAAAACACAAGCCAGCAGTGTCAGCAGGATCATAACAGCACACTAACACAAACCCAAACAAGACTTTACAGAAAATAAGACAAGGTTTAGTGCAGTGCTGCCTCCCATAGGTGCTGTAACATCATTACCACTTTTCTCCTTTAAGTTTGGAGGAAGTAGCCACGTTACTTTTCCTTTTTGAAGCACCCATCACCCTCTAAATGTAAGATTTCACGAATAAACCCTCCTCAGCATAGCGAGGCCAATGCATCAAGACGTGTTAAACAGACTGCAGGCTTCTGATGTCATCTCTCTGATGTCACTGGTTGTTGGATGTTGTTTTCCTTTGGTGCTGTCTGTCTGCATCCCATTCTTCACGCACAGGACGATTCAGTCTCATAAGAATGATGCTGCAGCACTTCATCCTACCCGAAGCCACTTCTTGCACATCTGCACTAGTTACCTCACCACCCTCAACCCCAATATGTGCTGACGCCCACTACATCCTTGCCTCTCCACTTTAAAAGCCATCATTAAGATCTCCTCACTCATGTCTGGTCTTGCTCTGCTCCGCCTCCTACACAATGCCATCGAGGTAGATCATGCATCGACGGGACAAGACAACTTAATGCGACCCACTTCTTCTGCCCACAGTAAAAGCACAGATTCTAAGGGAGAATATAGATATCCCATCAGGCAGCCTCCTACTTTGACAGATTTGCAGATGTGGAACGTATAAGCTGAATCCCACTCTCTCTCAACTGTGTAAATATTTATATAGTTACCTCATCTATTCCTGAGGTGCTCCTTTATTGACATGTCCATATCAGGCTCTGTCCACAGCCATTGTGGGCGAGGTGGCCAGCATACAGAAGGTCCTATTTTTATTCCACTAAATCCCAGTTCCTCTGAGTATTTACTTAAGGAATTTATATACCTACCCCCTATTAATCCTACCACTACCCTTTCCAAACTCCCAGAGCTCCACATGCAGAGGTTGGTGGAGGAGCTGCTCCAAAGCCTGTAAATTTCATCCAATAATTGGGTGCATCGTAGCCTCAGTGGAGTTTCCTTCAATTCCACCAGCAACAGAAAGATAGTCTGGTAGATTTGGCTGCTGAACCATTAGCCAAGCTTATCATAGCCTTATATGCCATCAGCATTAGATTCCTATCTTCCCCAAAGCAACATGCAGTCAAACACCTCACAGTATTCAGGATCTTCTCCCACTGACTTTCCCACATGTGCTCTATATGTCAATCCTTTATCCCCCCATGCACCTAAACCCAAACTCATCAAGGCCTTTTCAGTATACCTAAAGCTCCTGACTGCCTGTTTTCTTCTTCTTTCAGTCAAAGATCACATATTTTGTCTTTGTTACTGACAACCTAAAACCCCACTTATCAGCCAACGGCTGCACCTCATCCCAGGCACTCTGCATCTGCTTCATCACTCAGCTCCACAGCCTCTATTCCATATTGATCTGTCATCTGCAAAAACACATCCACCAAAGCCACCTCATCAAACACGTTATTTACTATTATCTCCCAACATCCTATCCTGCACTCCTGCATCCTCTTTCTACAGCCCAGACATTAAATGACAAAATCAACAAAAGCAGCAATAACTTTCCTTGTTGTAGAGAAGCACTGATCTCTTTTTGTCTGAGCGCTGAAGTCCTTTTTTATCCTTTCTCTACATCTTATAAACTGGATATGAAGATATTTTTAAAGTTTAGAGAAACAATTACATCTATCATCTCCTTATTATGAGAAAACTGTCTGATAATTACTAGATAATATACATGAATGGGGCAGGAATCAGACGGCTTCAGAAGTCGTCCTAGAGTCGTTAGGTATTTAAGACTTCTATAGTTTTTATGTTATTGATTGACAGTTGTCATAATATCTAATGCAAAAAAGTAGTGTTAACACAGATCAGGTTACAGCTCACAGTTGAACCCACAGTGATTGTTGGGGGCGGAGATTGAAGGGATTGTGAACTCACCTGAGAACCAGTATTTTAATTAATGGATGTAAGAACATTTAATAGTATAGATCAAAAAAACAAAATAATGATAAATAATTTGGCATATTTAATTTTCCAAATGTCAACAGATCTAGGCTAAAAAGCAAGGCCCACAGTGTAACTCACAGTTTGATTTGAAGGGGCAGAATAAGAAGTTTTAAGACCTTGCCTGAAAGTGACCAAGTTTTTAGGATTTCTTATGAATAAAAATAAAAACGAGCTTGTGCTGCAGCCCATATAGTGCAACTCACTGTATTCATGGCAACATTATAGTTTCTGTTTCTCATAAAAGTTCACACAAGGTCACACAAGTTAAGACTTTTCCAAAATACTTTGATGGGGAAAAAAACACTTGCATTAAATCCAGTAGCACCTTTGCTCCTGTCCTCCCAAACAGTGATCATCCTCTCTTCCATCAGCAAGTGTTATACACATATTTAGATGCTGCATATGTTTCAGGTCACATCACAGTCACATTTTCTGATGACCTGTGTCAGACGCAGTGACTCTCATTCTGCTGTGGAAAAAACAAACATCCAGTTGGTGCTTGGCATTTGGTGTCACCTTCCTCAAAGACTGAATAACACAGAAAAGTCTCCCACCTCATCACAAAATGTGATCTCAGTGTACCTGGAAAATAAAATAAGAATAATGCAGCACACTACACCTATCTGTTCCCCATTTGAAAGACTTTAACGACCCAGCAGTCATTAATCATTTAGTCACAAAAAGGCCAGAATCAGTTTTTAAAAATGCCAGTCACAATTTCCTAATGCCCGATGTGCTATCTGTGAATGTGTTATTTATAAAACAGTTCAAAATTCAAAGATATTTTAGTGGAGACTTGTCATTCCAGTTAGAGGCAAAGACTTCAGGGAGACACTAAGCACAGCTAAGAAAAAGTTTCAGACATAATACAGGAGGAAAACTAGTGAGCTTTAGTGGTGCTTTATAAGGGAACTGTGTTACCCAGAGCTGGCAGTTTACCCATTTTCATATACAAAGACCTACAGAAACATAACAGATAAGATAAGATAAGATAAGATAAGATAAGATAAGATAAGATAAGATAAGATAAGATAAGATAAGATAAGATAAAACTCAATTGATCTTTTTTCACCACAGGAGGATAGGATAAAGTATTAATACAAGTAAGAAACTAGAGAATAAAAATGTAGAAATATGAATGTAACAGTACCAATATATTATATAAATAGCTGTGCCAATATTCTTATCTAACTTTGCAAAAAAATGAACTAGCAGAGTTCTTAAATGTGAAACTCTAT
This sequence comes from Pseudochromis fuscus, assembly GCA_900323345.1. Lineage (NCBI taxonomy): Eukaryota > Metazoa > Chordata > Actinopteri > Pseudochromidae > Pseudochromis > Pseudochromis fuscus. Next base: position 14,810 of record OOFC01016184.1, on the reverse strand, counting down.
TGTTGTTGTTTTTGTTCATTGTAGTTGATTTATTTTTCTGTCAATCACTAAAGCTGATCTCGCTCTTATTGTAAACGTTGAGGCTGCATGGGGTCTTTTGGACGGGAACCACTGCACAGTAGGAGTTTGCTGTTATTACACAAGAGCAGTTACAGCACGCCGTCTACCAACTTGTGATGCAGCAGAGGCTGGAGATGGTCTTTAGCTCTCAACCCACCACAGAGGAGGTGGGAGATGTTGCTTAAGATGGAGTTCAGTTTAGTCCTCATCCTCCCTTCTGCTGATGCCTCCAGGCTGTCCAGAGCTTTTTTACACCGGTTTGTTTATCCAGCCTGCCTCCCCCGCTGCGCTGCTGCCTCCCCAGCACACCACTGTACACAACAGTGGCTCGTGCTTACAGCAAAGAGAGGATTGAGAATGTCAGTCAAAATTAAAGAAAAGGGATGTGAAGCGGTCTCCTTAACCTAATTATCGGTCCCCATGTCCATAAGCATTTGCATATTAATGCCAAACAGGATTCTGCTGAAATTTGTTTCAACATAAATGCAAGAACAAAATCTCAAACATGTTGCAAGTGTTTAGTTTACACCATCCACACTAATTTACAGACGTAGGGCTTTAGCATTCAGCTCCATGTGCTTACCAAACCAGCTCTGACCTTTTAAACAAACTTACTCAGGCTACTGTGCAATGAGTCGGCACTTTTCCAGCCCAGAATTTATGCATCATATAAATTTGACAAGTGTATGAAATTCCGATGTGCTCTGTCACCGCTTGCTGTTAATGATGAATTATTGACCATCTGTACGAGAAGCTTTTGAAGTATAAAATTGGTGCATAATGAGAATTTGGTTTGGAGGCAGTTTCAGCTCCACCTCAACCCTTTTATGATTGTATGTTGAATATTGATTATGCAAAGCCTTTTAAATGACATTAGAGATTAAATCAGCCTCGCAGAAATCAGGTTCATAACCTAGAGAGCGGTTTTCTTTCCGGTCATCAGCGGCACAAAGTTGATCCTCGGGTCATGTTGTTTAGGAGGAGTTTAATACAGCAGCAACACCAAAGCATATCAAGAGGAGATTCATTTAAAAGTGGGTGTTATGTGTTTAAGTATCAATCTATCTATGGCTTCAATGTGTTACATGTGAAATGATTCATAATTTTACTCATTAGCTGGTGCATGTATTTGTCCCCAGCCCACTACTTTCTACCTCAAAGGGCCACTCAGATAATAAGCCTGTAATTAAACCTGGCTGCAGTGGTTTTTGGTGTCCACAGAGAGAAACAGAAATAGTAGCAGAACTAATGGCGGCTTTATGTTGTGCAGAAAGAGCCTCAGATTAATATGGTCGGTTGTGCTAAGAAGCAGTGACAGCTGGGCCTTGGTGATGTCCCTCGGTGTGGACCAGACTCTGTTTCTGAGCGCTGACGGACATGAAAGAGCCGTCTGATGTTCTGACCTGAGAGTTTAGCTTTGGTGAATACTGAACTATATGCTCGTGCTCAATCGGCCTTGCATTTTAGATGTGGGCTTTCAGTGTATCTGACCATATAAACAGTACTGTACTGTGCCCCCATCACCATCAATCCTGTGTTTGATTTTCTCCTGTTTTGATCTGTAGCTTTGACCTTTGTTTTCTGTGAAGCACCCACTGAAAACCTGCCGAAAGTGCATTAGAAATAAATACTAGTTGACAGCAACCACAGCCGACCTAAAAATCATCCTATACTTTAAAAACAAAATCAAACATTCATTTTCTTACAGCAGGAAATGAGGGCAAATAATAAAAAACAACCAAGATACAGTGGTTTTCCAGAGTTAGAATATGGTTTGTAGCTTTAATTTTAAATGAGAGCTTGTGTAATTTTGGCTTTTTAATGTTTAATTAAGGATATTTACACATGTATAAAAACAATTAGGCCAATAAAACCCATTATCGCAATATTTTGTTGGAAAATAACTTCCATAATTATACAAGATATTTGTCACTTAACAAAGAAACTAAATTTAATTGTCTTAATTTTAATTGTCACCAATTGTATAAAAATTTAAGATTTTTTTTTACAGTTTTAAACTTGAATTTAAAGTGTGTATCTATTAAACAAAAAATATATTTTGGGAATTTATGACAATTCTGTTTTTGGTTATTCACAGTTACAGTTTCCCATGTTATTTTTTAAACATGTAAAAATAAATAAATCTGTAAATACATATAGTTTTTTATAATAGTGTAAGTTTACATACCGGAAGTATCAGACACAAAGATAAACTTGTACTTGACCACTCAGCCTGCTGGCAAATACTATTAATGATACGATACTACAAAATTAATAATCATCTTCATTTGTTGAAGAATGTCCAATCCAATTACACGAAGTGATGCCAAACAGTCCAACTAGCAAAGATATTTAATTAAAAATTATATGACTCATCACTTCTGAGAAGTTGCAGCCAGGAAATGTTTTAACAACTTTTCAAATCATTGATTATTAAAGTTGTTGTTGTTAAATTTTCTGTCAGGCTGGTAATGAATCAAACGTCCAGCACAGTCACAGACAAACAGAAAAACCACCAAGGTTTGACAGGTTTTTCCCACTTATCCCCAAATGACCTACGTTCCAAATATTGACCAGCGTGAGTGACTCCCCTTATTGCCAGAGCAGTGAGGCAGTGCTGAGGTGAGCCGACCCATCAGAGGTCGGACGTGATGTGAGAGGGAAGTGTTTGTGGCCCTTCAAATCCAGTTAGGCCTAATAGCCAATTAGTGGTTCACAGGGAGGGTGAATGTCAGCTCATTGTTTTTGAGGACTGTCACAGCAGCTGGATAATACAGCACCCTGGCCTGGAGGAGGAACAATGAATACTGGATTGCAGTCATGTCATTTATTTGGGATGTCATCATTAGCAACAACACAGGGAGAAATGCTCCTACATTGATTATTAATTACTTGATTTTTACAATTTGCGCATTAAAAAGGGATTTTGAAAAAGTGTGTAGTTGTCAGCTCTGACCTGACATGAGAATGTGCATTTAACCAAATTGCAAAGCTCACTTTATTATATTGCAGGAGTGGGAGAAACAGCCAAACTTCAACTAGGAAAATCATTCAAAATTGATCAGTTGATGAACTACGACTAGATAAAATGAGGTAATATTATTCTGCCATCAGCTGTTGGTTTCAGTTGAACATATGGTCAGAGATATGTAGTAAATCTTGACCATTTGTAATTATCTCCCCCAAGGAGCTTATATTTCAGCCAGTGAGAGTTCGTTTGGTTGTTGGCAACATGATGAAAAAAACTACCAATTATATCTCAATGAATAGTTATTTGAGGGATAGGGCATTACCATAGACTGTATATAGAATGGACGAAGCTAACATGATGTCAACCATTAGTTTGTGGACATTTTGAAGCCAGGAGATCAGCATTTGGACTTCGCTGTGTTGGTTGTTTGGAGCCAGAAATGACCATATTTGGATATAAAGAGATGAGTGAGGAGGTGGGTCTCACTGTTGAACATAAAGACGCAGCTCAATCCCTACTTGTTGTTCCTACATCTCAAATATACCAATGAATAAGTTATATTAGCTTCTTTTGTTGAGTTGACTATTTGTAGCAGTTGTTTACTAAGAGAAATCAGATGTAAACAGTGTCTATTTCCTATCAAAACAACAGCTGATTGGTAAAAGTGTTAATATTGGATTATATTTCAAGAAGACCTACCAACCAGTGGCCATCAGAGATATTATTAACATATTATTACTGTGTTGGACTTCCTTACTGATGACCTTTCACCTGTAATAGTTTGTTTCTTCATGGCAGCTGTGGACAGACATCTTCTCTATACTGTAGTGAATCCAGTTGCTGGTGCACCACTGTGATTAATTTTTCACCATGCTTGCAGTGACACATTACAAAAAGGTCAGTCAGTGAAGATGAAACTATTCTAACAACTGTTGTGAGATATGCTACATGTGTGTGGTACTCAGTGGATTAATCCTGTTGCCGTGTGATCCCTCGACATTTCCTCTTGTGCCACCATAACAATTTGTCTCTCTTACAGGCTTAGATGTCTCCCAAGTAGTTTCCTGAGCCACCTATAATGAATCTGACTCTTCAGGAGTCATTAACTTGGTATTAATACTCTTTTTGTGAGCTGGTACATTTGCAGCCCACATATTGTGAGCCTGCAGACCACATTTAGTAAAAGACTCGGACACTGAGTCTTTATTTGTTTCCAGTTTGACACTGCAGCAAGGTGAAACTCTGAATAGGTCTTTCAGCACATGAAAAATGTGAAACGGTGAAGAATTCAAAAGTAATATAACATTTTCTCGACCTTTCAGAAAAAAGCAGCAGATTTAGTTTTCTGTAGTCCCTAATGTAAAAATAGGTGACTGATGTAAATGTCATTGTGGATTATCACTGAAGTTATTAATAAATTAAAGATCTTTGCTTACGCCGCAGTAACATTCAAAGAGAAGATTAATGGATCTTTAATGATCCCCATGCAGAAACTGGATATTATGACATTACCAGTTTTACTTGTGACATTTTCATCAATGATCCCCAGATACCATTGTATTATTCATATATTCAGAGCTAAAACACATATAAAATTCACATGGCTCTGTAGACAGCGTGTCTCACAGTAAATCATGGCTTATTAGCTTATAATAGACTCCTTCAACCATTTTTCTGTTGTTAAAAATATCACCCCTCAGTAGGTTGAGACCTTTTAATCACACTGAGCCAATGCAGGCCATTGAAATGGAGGACCAGCCTCTTCCTTCTGCATGCCAACTAGCTTATTGTGAGTCAGGTTTGTAAGTGAATCCATGGGTGGTTGTTCCCTTAAAAGATCCATTTGAATTCAGAGCATCTCAAAGCATGGCCCTCAGCTGTATTTACAGCTTGGATAGCGATCAAATGGGATCCTTTAGGGTCGATGAAAAGGAGCAGAACACAGCATGTGAAAACACAAAAGGGAATGAGTCACTTATTGAGTTTCATGCTTCCTACACATTTTCTATTACAAAAAATATGTATGCCTTTGCAGAATTAATTTTTTTGACTCCATGTACAGCGTTGTGGTGATTCGGGGAAATAGCTGAGAAATGTGTGTCTGAAAAGTGTGGTTGCAGTGAATCTAATGAAGTCATTCTGCTTCTTGCTTCAAAAGAAGTTCTCAGATCCAGTCTTCAAGTGGTTTTCAATAAGAAACATTCAGCTTCAGCTCAGGCTAACAAAATACTCATGACAGAAACAGTCCTACACTTTGTTAATGCTAAATTGTATAGTGTGTGTTTTTTTTTTAGCCCAACCATTAAAAGTTCACTTATTTCACATATACATCAGATTTAATCAAAGAAGTTCAGAGAAGCACTCAAATTTATTTTAAAGAACAAATTTGCCCATTTTTGTTAATGTGTGTTTATTCGCTTTCCTGCTAAGAAAAGAAAATAGGCTCGACTTAGCTAATAGCTTGTTAGCTTAGCTTATCACAAACACTGGAAAGACGTAAAGTAATCTGTGAATTGACTTTTTTTTGCACAAATGTTAAGATAATGAGGTATAATGTGCTAATTGGTGAAGTTTAGGTGTTCAGCTAGAAGGTTTTCTTACATTTGGAAAGAACCAGCTAGCTGTTTTCTCCTTGTTCTGACCTAAGCTAACTGGCTGCTAGCTATAACAGTTATGTGTTAAAATGACAACAGTTACTTGGCTGAGAAAATTTGTGTTTGTGATTTTTAGGTTGAAAGAAAAAAAAGTCTATTAGTGGTTGTTTTCCTTTATGGTAAGTTAACTAGTTGCAGCTAGGCTAACAGGCTGCAGATGTGATATCAATCTTCAGCCAAAAAAAAAACTTTATTCTGTCAAAATGTCAAACTATTACTTTGAATTAATTTTTAGTTCTTTCTTGGGATAAAACTGGTATATATGCAAACATCTAACGCTGGGCTCTGATCCTTCGCCACAGTAATTCCAGACTTTTATTCTACTCCACAGCAGATACTGAGAGGATGTTTTCCCGCTCGGTGATTTCTTCTGCGAACACCATGAATGACAAGAGAGTCATTACTGCGCGAGGCGACAGGTTCCACCGAATCACTTCTCAGGGGCAACGGGGAGCATGAAGTCACAGATTTATTTCTGGGAATGGAGTGTGAGAGAAACTGGGAGCAGTGGGAGGGTTTCTGAAGATAGATAGATAGATAGATAGATAGATAGATAGATAGATAGATAGATCAAGCTGGATTATTGATGTCATCATTTGTTACAGAAAAAATAAAAGCAGAGACACACAGAGTCCTGAGAGTGATGTCGCTGCTACTGTGTGCCTGGCTGGTTGTACCCTGTTTATAAGGTGGCTCTCTCTTCTTATCTCTGCACATTTGCAGGTGCTCTGTCAGAGGCAGACCTCACTATCGGCTAATCTACCACAGTGGGGACTCGAGAGTCGGAGCGGCCAGAGTCGAGGGAACAGAAGCAGCATCAGCAACAGCAGAACACAAGAAAGCAGTTCCTCTCTGGCAAAATAACCAAACGATCGATGCAAGATAATAACAGATCCGACTAGTTAGGAGCCGCTTATCTAAGAATACTGTTGGTGTTGCACTGATTTTGTAATATTGATTCATTTTTTTTCTTTAAGTGTCATAACATATCTGAATATATTGACGTAATTCTAAAGGGAATGAGGAATGTATCTATCTGGTATGAAGAAAAGAGTAAAGTTAGAATGAATGAAGCGTACCAGTGATGAAACCTGTTGGTTTGTGGAGTCACATTTTGAAGCCAGGAGATTGGCATTTAAATATCACCATGGTGGTTGTTTGGAGCCAGGAGTGACCATATTTGGATATGAAGGGAGGAGTGAGGAGGCGGGTCTTATCCTTAAACCTGAGTACACTTTCCAATGTGTATGAGACTGGAGTTCACCACCTGTAGACCACTGAAGTCCAGAGCTGTCAATCAAACTAACCACACCCCTAAATCTTCCTCTTTTGAATGAATATCCACTTGATGATGAAGATATTTTCAGATAGACCCCCAGATCGCTTATGGGAAGAATTAACTTTTACTAATGACATTTGAATGACATTTAATGATCAGGAAACTGAATGTTTCATGATTGAAAATGACTATTTTTGATTTGAAGCCAATAGAGTTTTTCAGAGTCAGCATTTTCTGACAATTGGGTGTATTGCACCTTTTTGCTCTTCCACATCAGCCTAATTTTTAAGCCGTGGTTGCTTTGTCAGTTTCTATATACAGTCTATATTGGTAGCTCACATTAACATGAGACATATTTCAAAGATAGCTGTGTTGAAGCAGCTATTGTTTCCAGTTCCATTTAATACAGCCTGGAATGTAATAATCCAGGGTGAACACCCACAGTAATTAAAGAACATCACGCTGATATGAAATTACACTCCCTTTATGGGCCGTGTTGAATCTGAACATTTTTTAACAATCAAAACAAAAAAAGGTGGTTAATGTGGTGTTAACCCCCTCGCCCCACCTTCACTGTATCGTACCACAGCATCCTGCAGAGGAAAGCACCTGGGCAGAGCCGCCTGTACACCCTTTATTAATCTTTTTTTTTTCCTCTATTCTTTGACTCCGACAGCTTTTAACTGAATTGTCTGCTCAGGCCCGTGTAGCCCCGTGGAGTCCAGACACAGCCTGGTGAACGCTGTGACATCTCCACTCCCCTCAGCTCTAGTGCTGCTGCCTTCATCCAATTTACCATGAAAGGAATCCAGACAGTCCCATAATATGACCCGCGGCTGCCTCGATTGAACACGGTCGACAACTCTGGGCCCGAGCTCCACACACACATAACCAGCTGGCTATCTACAGAGGACCATTGGCTGCCTGCTACCCCTTGATAAGGCCCATTGCCCAGGGAAAGAGTGGACAAGGCCATCTGGAGCCATTCCATAGTGAAGAGTGCCCCCTGGTGCCTCTGAGGCTGCAGTACACTTCCAGAGCCAAGTGAGTCGTAAACACGGCGCCTCTAACTGTAGGCAGGGGGTTGTTTTACTGTCGGACACAGATTACAGCAGTGTTTCCTCTGTAATTTCATGCAGCGGCAGTGCTTGGGGTATTTTTTTCCCGTTGTTATGGTTCCACATCCATTCTCGTGTCAGTCATAGTTATCTTTCTAATGCAGGCAACTGCAGCAGGAGTTTTTTTTTTCTTACAATACAAACGTGATTTGTCAGCGTTTGAGCTGTACCTCTGTTTGCTTTGAGGGGAAATTAGAAAATAAAAAATATATAAAGATATATTAATGTCACTTTTTTCTTGTGGTTGTCAATGTTTTTTTTTTCTGCTGTGATGCCACACCATAAATAATGACAAACAAACACCACTATGCAGTCATAGTGAAGTGTGTAGTCAAGTCTTTTACTGATAAATCACATAAACATGGACAGAGGCTGCAGCTGTACTCACACTCTGTCATATAACAGCTGGGAAGAAGCAACATTTTTGTCCAACAACCACAGACTGTGTATGAAATCGATTATGCTAATGTGATGTCATCTGCTGATTTGTGGACTCGAATGACTTTGAACATTTTCATGTTTGCTGTTTAGAGCCAGAAGTCACCATATTTGGATATGAATGGAGAAGTGAAGAGGCGGGTCTGACCCTTGAAACCAAAGATGCCACCCAATGTGTACGAGAGCAGACCTGTCAATCAAACTGACCACGCCCCTAAATATTCCTCCTTGTGAAACCTAACATGTACTTAATGATTTTCAGATGGACCACAGATCACTGATGAGAAGAGTTGGCTTAAGGTAATGACAACAGAATGACTTGAGGGGAAAAAATGTATTGACTGAGTAGTTCCTGATAGAAAAAGGTCACTTTTGGAGCCAGCATCTAGTGGCCATCAGGAGTATCACATCTTTTTTCACTTTGGTATTGGCTTAATTTTTAAGACCCAGTTGCTTCATCCATTTCTTGACACAGTCTAAATACTAACAACACATGACTCTGCAAAAGATAGGAGCTAATCAAACCTTCTCATTAAGTAGTTAAGTCCCTGGAGGTTTTTCCAACTTTTCAAATAAAACAAAATAACTAAAACACAAGAGAAAACTTCAGTATCCCTGAAGCTGTTCTGGCATTTTTACCCTCATAATTTAAGAAATGCTTAATTTTGGCATTCAGCAAAACTATCTCACCAATCCTGTTTCTTTCTGTGTACGAGACAATAGGATCATAACCAGAGCAGCGAAACTGATATTTTTTTTTAACCTTTATTTTCTAGGCTGAAAATCTGCGTGTGTGTTTGTGTGAAGGCAGTTTGTTGTGGTTGGGGATGTGTATCATGTTTTTTTAGGAGAGTGTGACAAATTGGGGCCTTCGGCTCTGTGATAGCGGAGAACCAGGACCATCCAGCCTGCATAATTCATGAGGACTGGAAATGTCGAGCTGTGATATGGTGTCGACGAGCGTAAACACAGCTACAGTCGACGGTGTCAAGCCGTAGGAGCGCGGGGGCATCTCCTCATCTGAACCCTCGCTCTGATAAACAAGAAGCTGAGGCGTTATGACACCAGCTGATACTGATGTTAACAGCACTGGTGATGAAAGGATGATAAAGGAGGATGAGTTTTTAATGAGCTTTTCTTTCTTTATTAATGAAGATGATCCATGTAGTGATGTTTAATTCGCTGTAGCTGATTATGTTGAAAAACCACACTTTCTGTACAGTTTTATAAGACACAGATGTGAACATATTGTGTGGTTCAGATCTTAATTATTAAAGGAACAGTGACCTCTTGTGGTCTGACTCTTCACCATACTGTAGGTCCTCATTTAAAACTACCATTATCTGTGCAGGATTGAAGGATTGTAATTTTCTAAAAACAATTTTACACCATCCTGCTTACTCTTATGATGTGTTATCTTTTTTTCTAGAGTTATTTAGATTATATTAATCCTTCTCAAGTACAAAAGTAAACCTCACCAGTCATCTTGAAAAATGAGACAGTCATTTAAATGCTTCAGTTGTAGGAGAAGAAACGAAAGCTGCTCATATTTCCAAAACCCTCATTTGGAGATAATAACTTTTGGCATCATTTCATTTCTTCTTATTCTGGGGGCGTGGGTTGGAAATGAAGACTTGTATTGGAAAATGAAACCACTAATGCAATGAGAGCTGAAATAAACTAGAATAGTACGAAAAAAAGAAAAAAAATGAGAGCTGGGACTTTGAATCTTCTCACGACTCAAGATAACAAGACAATACAAGTAAATAAAAGCAAAGGGAGACTTCAATATCTCTTTTTTATTAATTCTGACACACTGCGGTCAGATAGAAAAGTTATGAGCGTTACACTTTTCAAGTTGCTTCCATGACTTGTGCAAACACTAGACGGTATCTGGGGGGAAAAATAAAAACCTCGCATAAGAAAACTTAAAGGAACCGGAAAAGAAAGACATCAAAATGCAGAGGAAATGAATAAGTGCATTTAAACCTAGGTGTTGATTCTTTATGCAGTATTTATTGATTCCCAGCTTCATATAAACTGGATGTTGAGGCATAAACATAGTACATTTGAACAAAAATATAACCAATATTTACAATTATTGTATTAAAAATACAAAAAAACAACTGATACATACTCCACCAATTGTCTTTTTAAAAGACATACAGGTCAAAGTAGTACAAGAAAAAAAAAATGAAGAAAAAAGGTCATCACCAGCTAAATGTACATTTCTCACTGACATCACACATCAAACAGAGTAGCAGTTCTACCTACTACACTTATCTTTACGCTTGTACATTTTGTGCAACTTTGTTTTTCAAAATAGGACTCGGCCCGCTAATATGCACATTATCTTCAGAGTTGAATGAAAGTGAATGATGCATGTCACCACTGTATTACAAACAAATTATTAACAATCTATCTGCAGCCATTACAAAAAAATTACAATAACAAAAAAAAAAGAAACCCAAGAAATCATTAGTGTGTAGTCACAGAACACAGTGGAAAAAACACTGCACTCATTCATCTTTTTCCTCAGTCTGTAAGTTTCCAAGACTGATCAATGTGATCAGTGCGACTCAGTGATAGAAGAAAACAGGAAGTTGCTTTTTACTATTGGATTTTTAAATCGTTGTGATTGGCAGCCTTGGGAAAAAAGAAAAAAACAAAAACTTCATGTGTCAACTTCCCCACCGGAGTCAAAAAATAAAAAAAATCTAAATCTTCAGTCATTTACACTGATGGCGAGATATAGTGGAAACCTGGATGCAGGCGATAGCGATATACATACAGCATCCACTGAGTTGATGTGTGTAACAGGCGAGGAGAGTTTCTGAGGATGAATCTAGTAGCACAACAGCAGAGGGAAGGACGCAGGGGCGCTGTAACACATAATGGCCGCAGTCCGATGATGTCGTCTGAAGCCACGAGTTAAAAAACAAAAACACTCATCTTGTACTGAGTCTTAATGCATTTTTAAAAAAGTCAGGGGGAAGTATCTTGAATAAGGCATTTCACTCCACTATTGCTTGATTCAAGACCGCTGCTCTTGAAACAAGGTGATTCGCATTTGGGGGACGACCACGTGAAGAAATGTATGCAATCATGGCATCATAAGGCGCTTTGGACATTCACAAGATGTGGCGTACACGTTCAGGTTGGGAGGCTGGAGGAGGCCGAATCTGAATTAGAGGATGCTTTTATTTTAAAAGGGGAAATATCTGATAAGACTCTGTACAAGACCTTTTTCTGTGAAGGTAGATAGAAAGAGGTACACTCAAAGTTTTTACACATTGGCAGCTTCGGGAATCTGCTGATGTCCACCACCCCTGCTGGTCTGTGATCCCTTCGTATCAAAATAAAGGAACGAAAGGCAACTTATCCAACATCACAGTTTGGACTATGATTCTAGCTTCTGTCGGATGCTCTGCAGAGACCAACGTGGTGGTGATGATGATGATGAGTCTTGATTTCAAGTGGGTGGTCGACCACCTCTGTGCTTTTTGATACGATCACCGACAGGTCAGCGTCACAAACAGTACGATCTCGGTCGTGAGGGAAAAGCGACAAGATGATGGAGAGAGACTGAGCTCAGTAAGATATGGTTCACTCATACCCTGGTAACATCTGGGATTGTGCTGAAAGTGCTAGTTTTTAGATTTAAACTGTGTTTGTATTTATTTGTGTGTGTGTGTGTGTGTATGTAGGTATGTCTGTGCACGTTGGTTCTCCCGACCGAGCTCTTCCTCCTCTTCCCCTCCTAGTTTTTTTTCCTCTTTTTTTTTTTAATATTCAAACCAACAAGTGATAAACTTTCACATGTGAACATGAGATAATACTGGATTCAAGAGTTCAAACACTCGACAACAGATGGGTTTGTTTCAGTCCAGGCAGAGAAATGATGGGCTGACTTGGTTTCTCTTTTCGGCCCCCAGAGTGCAATCAGTCAAAAAGAAAAGAAAAGAAAAAAAAACACAATAAAAAGGGGGGTTAAAAAAAAAAAAATCTAGTGGGAAGTTGAAAATGAAGAGTCAAGTCAACCGTTGTTTCTCTCTGTCTTTAACAATAGTCTGTTTTTTTATTTGTTCTGTTTTTTAGAAAGTAGAAAATGAGAAAGTGCAGATGAAGCTCAACACGTCATGATGCTGTTGTGTTAACGGGTGTGTGTTTGAGGAGAGGGGGGTCGTGTCACTGGCCCGGGGTGGTGGTGGCAGTCTTAAAGGAGCCGGTCCCGTTTCTAACAGCGACGTCCATGTGGTTTTCGTGTGGCCGGGTCGAACCCCTCCTCCCCTCTGGGCGCCAGTCATGGTTAGGTTTCTGTAGTCTGTTTATTTTTCCAAAGTGCCAAGCTTTTTGTCATCGTCTTTGACCTTTCTCTCCATCTCTTCTTCACAGTATTTTTTGCATGCAGGGTCATTCAACCCCCCATGATGCTTTAAGGCTGGGGAGGGAGACGAGCAGAGGAATCCACCGATTGGGAGGGAGAGCCGAGTGGAGGAGGCAGGCACGTACGTAACTGATGATGGGTTTATTGGTCTGTCTCTGAAATCCTGCCCACCCCGAACCAGGGGGACTTCAAGTTACTGCAAAATGACGTCCACTGTTTGTCCCTCAGACCGCTGACACCTGTTCATCCTCTGTGGAAACAAAGACACCGAGACGTTACAATAAATGTAGACACACGTCTGTTTTTAATAAATCTGAACTAGTAGTAAAGTGTAAATGAAAGCAGCTGCAGGGATGTGTTGTTAGAATGGAAACCCACCTTCTTCTCAGGCACAGAGACACATTTTATATATGAATTTATCTAAATCAGACAATTTTATTAAAGCATGCTATGATTTTTCTGACCGATTTCCAGCCTTCCAATCAATTTTACTCAGTGATCTGAAGCTAGAGTGGAGCATTTAGTCACTTTTATTCTTCTTTAAAGAAGATTAATGATGCATGCTAACACAGCTGAGACCAGGGGCTGATTTAAGCTCCCTGGTGAAGAAGTCCTGGACGCATCCCAACACTTTTCCCTACTGACTCTCTCACTACTTACTTGCAAGTAGGAAAAAGTAGTGTTGATATGATATTATGGACACACAAAATGCACTTATGCTTTGTGTTTGTCTTCTTTACTGTGATTATTTTTTTACCTATTGCAATTAAAGGTGCAATGATTGGTTTACAAAAGTATTACATTTGCCTTCCACAGAAAAAAAAAACAAAAATGGTGGCAACTGATGCCGATGTACTTTTTGTAATATCAACAGCTATGTTGATTAAAAGATGTATTTCTGAATGAAGTATCCATCTTTCTTGTCTTTATTATGAACTACCATGCGATTTATACAACCTATTTCTACTTTTTTAATGCTGAAAATGGTCATTAGATGCAGTTCTAACTGCGATCAATGAATTAGAACTAATGGCAGCAGAAAAATACTCTATTTCTTTGTTTCTCATATTTTTGTTTTTCGCTGCATCCTTAAATTTTATTTCAGTAAATCTACATTTTTCTGTTCTACTGATGATGACACATCTGTCACAGGACAGCAGATGAAAAGCATATCTGCTCTGATTTGATGGTAGCACAAACTCACGTTACTCTATTTATTTACTGCATAACATTCACACATTTCCTTCTTCCCGTTCAACAACAGACGACTAGAATGAAACAAAATTCATCGAGAGTCACTGCAGGCGGGTCTGGTGCGTGCTGGTGCAGGAGAATGGAGGTGCATGTTTTTCAGGCATTGAGTTTGATTGCATGGGTGAGAGGATCCTAACAACACTGTGCCAGCTGATGGATGCTGTTTGACACAGTGTGTGAGAGAAAGTGAGAGGAGAGAGAGAGAGGGAGGAGCAGAATGTGTGGTGGCAGAGAAGTAGCGACTCTCTCATCCGACCAGTATGACTCATGCATGATGACACATTGTGGGTTAAAGGTGAGGGTCCCACTCCAAATGAACAATTCCCAGATCATACATAAATTCAGCTGACATTTGTCGTTTTTGGAGTGGGACCGATCGCACTGGTGCTGAGGGAGGCTGTGTGAAGGAATGGTCAGTTCAAGTGTGTGTTCCCGTTCACATGCAGGTTCACTGGAGTGGAGGGGGCGACCTGATAAATTAGTTTTTACCTGCCTTGGGGAGAGGGGCCCTGCCTGTTAACCCCCGTACACACACTCTCATGGTCTGGGAGTCTCGGGTGTATGCTGTGCCACTGGTTTCCTCAGAGCGACTAGTTTGGAAGACAAGGACTCACCCTCCTCTTCCTCCTCGGGCTCTTGCTCCTCAGCC
>OOFC01016183.1:19182-29404 GCA_900323345.1 Pseudochromis fuscus | reverse complement strand
GGTGTAGTCAAACTGGAATGTGCGTGGCCAGCCAAATCCCAAACAAACCATGAATCGATAAAATGACAGGTCTCGATTGCACTTCATTTTATTGACCACTAGATGTCGTACTTGAGCACTGTGTTGTTGAAGCCTCGAGTAATGAACTATTTTTCGAATGAAGTGTCAAAGCTTCAACAAAGCCTCGATCGGCCATCACACCTGACAACAGGTGGAAGCTGTCAGGAAATCACAGTCATAGGATTAAAAAAAAAAAAAATCCCTTCTTCTTTTGTGCTGATTGGTTTTCAGCAACAAGCCTGAAGGTGCATTACTGCCACCTACTGGACTGAGAGGGTGTAACTAACTGAGGCGCAGCAGAAACTATCCAAACATAACAGAGACAGGAATCTAAAACAGGAGGGACACCAACAGTGAAACAGATGTAGTGCACAGCTTGGTCGTCATCTTGAGCATTTTGGATGAAGCAAACTAACAACGTAAGGTGTAAAAAGTCTTCACAACAACTCACATTATTCTCCTCGGGTGACTTTTTACATCCTGGTAAAAGAAGGAAAACAGTGATTAAATGTGATTGTCTGACACATGTTAACTGGTCCTGTTGTGACCTGAGTTTCCTCACCTCTGTTTTGGATGACAACAACAGTGATGACGGTCATTAGGATCAGTCCTGCAACACGAACAGTCATCATGATGTAGCTCAGAGGAGACCAGTTTGTGGAAGCTGTGGACAACACAAGGTTCAACAGATTCTTCATTGTATTTTTCTGATGTTGTAGTTGCAGTCTTATAACTCCAGTGTTTGGAAACTACAACCAATGCTCTTTTTTTATAGCAGTGTGGTGGTTTGCATGTCACCACTAGCTCACATAAATCACCTACAAATCACAAGGTTGATGGTTCAATCTCTGGCTCCTGGAGTGTCCTTTAGAAAAACACTGAACCTTAAAGTTGCTGCAAAAAAACCCACCTCAGTTATAGGTAAAGAGACACAATGTGAGTGCAATCCATTTACCATTGTTCCCTGTCCCATCAGTGAAGACAGGGGTGTAATGAGCATCTATCTTCACTTTCCCTTGTTGAACAAACTGGCAGGTGTATGTTCTGTTGCGACCGCTCTGACGCTTCACAGTCAGATGTGAATCACACTTTGTCTGTCCATCGAACCTGTAGCCATCACCTTCACCGAGGAGGACGCTCCCCGTCTCATCGACCCACCGGAGGCCGGTCAGTCTACAAGGAGGGAGTTCAGGGTATCTCAGCAGAGAGCATCTTAATGTGACCTCTCCATCTTTGTTTGGATCAGCGTCTGGTGGAGATGGAGAGACTGAAGGAAGACAAGTGAGAAAAATCTGACACCGTTTTCAAAGACATCTCACTGACTTCATCTGTTACAGAGGGCAGGACAGAAGGACCCACATGGACAATGACAAAGAAAACAGGTACATCACTTAAACAGGAAAATATTCAACCTACATGTGAATGACAGGAGATACAACAGTTTGGAAAAACAGGTCAAGGAAAAACGGAAAAAGACAAGGAGGACACACTGATTAAATCACAATCTAATAAGAGAACAAGGAGCAAGTGTGACTAACTGGAGCAGGAAATCAACAAGTACGAGGGAAGCAGATAAAAACAAAACGGGAATAACAAGGAACTCGAATGAGGAAGCTGAGAGTGAAACATGAACTTGAGCTTGGTCTGAACACTCACTGGTCAAAAGGTTTAGATAGACCTGTGTGTCCCCGTCACTGACCTCCTTGCCCCGACAGGAGTATTGACCAGCGTCCTCAGCAGTGATGTTGCTGATGACCAGAGAGCAGTCAGTGGACAGACTCAGCCTGGCTTTTCGTGCTGAGTCCATCCGAACATTTCCATACTGAACCTCGATTATACTTCCAGATGGATCTTTGCTGTAAACCCAGTTAAAGAAGTCGCATGACAAAAAGTATAAATGGTCACAGGGCAAAGTGGCTTTACTTCCCAGTCTGTGATAGAGAAAGACTTGTCTTCCACTGATGCCTGTTGGAAAGCAAAGAAAACATTCAGAGAATAGAGACACACATCATCTGCAAACAAAATGATCCTGTAAGATGTTATTTCTTGTATGTTCAAGAGAGATAATGTGTCAGTCTGAGTTTTAAGATTAGCTCTCAAAATATACTGACTGACTCATAATTGCAATAAAACCACTTTTACCATCACAACATCAAAGTAACGTTACCTAAGCTTGTCAAAGTGACCTGTAAGGAACCTCTGTAACATTTCTGTAAAACCAACAGAGATTTACCTTCAAACTGAAGCACAAAAATGAGCATTAATTCCAACAGAGCCATTCTGTGTCGTTCCGTCAGCGGTCAAAAGTTGTGAGGTTTTTCTCAGCCTCAGATCTGTTGGTTATGGCACCAGTTCCTGTTTGAGGTCAGTTTTAAGAAAAATAACTTCACAGCTACACCCACCACACAGGCTGTCATACCAGGGTTTGAGTTTCATCACATCTGTTGTTGTGTCATCTCCACAGATTGCAAGCACAAGTCGCAATTTAAATTGGAACTTACAAAACCTTTCCACTGAACTGAAACAAGTTCATCACTCTCTCAGCTGGTTCCTATTATTGCATCCAAAACGTCTACTAGATTAATGTTTCACACATCAGCCTCTGACCTTCTATAAATATTGGTGTTATTCTCATTTCATCCAGTGGGTGGAGCAGACTGGAAAAACAAGTGGAGGACAAGAACAAGACACATAATGCACAACTTAGTCTAATAAAAACACAAGACACAGGTGTAATTAACTGGAGCAGGTCATTGAGAATAAAGAAACTAAAAGAAGGGAAGACAGTGAAACATAGGAAACAAAGAAACACAATGAAGGAACAGAAACTCAAAAGAGTGGCCATGATGACATCATCAGCAGATGGAATTTTCTTTGTTGCACATCTAAAAATTCATAAATGTTTAAAGATATCACAGGATTTCTGTCAGCAGCTCTCAATTTCAACTGAAATGTAAAGAGTAATGTCGTCTGCATATAATGTGAGTTTCCACTATCCATGATTTCAGGCAAGTTTCTCTGGCTTCCCATAGTTTGTGGATTGATTTCAAAAAGACCAAATCCAGCAGCTTTACAGGCACAGATTTGACTGCAACAACTACCCTCTACACAACTTTATAAAGTTGTTCGGTGGGTAGGTGTAGTAGCACTCGATAAATCAAAAATTGCTACTAGTGGGGATTAGAGGTCTTTCCCAGTGCTCGCATTGCAAAAACAGAGGTCTTCCATATGTGTTTAAGTCTTACTTTCAAAAAAGGATTAAAAAGACAAAAATGTGTGCATTTGTTGAAACAACTCCTACACAAAATCACACACACGGCTGGAAAACTGTAGCTTCCTCCATTCATTCCACTCCACTCATCACCTGTGTCTCACCTGTGGGTTTGGTGGCTGATTCTCTCACTTCATAATTATTATAACTCACAATGTAGAAATCATACAAACTTAAGTGGGCACTATTTAGGAAGAAAGTGTTGTGTAAATATATATAATTTACAGAAAAAAAATACATAAAAGTTGTGGCAAGTTTTAATTAATACCTGGTTTGTAATTTTCAAGCTTTGCAAAATCATCCAGCGGGCCTGCGTGGACCCTCTAGCGGGCCGGTTTTGGCCCACAAACCGAATGTTTGACACCCCTGCTCTAGATATAATCCTGCACTAACATCTGCTACAACTCAGTGTTGTATACGTCCAACTTGTGAAGCATTTTAATCCATTTTAGCCAAAACGAGTAAAGCTATTGTCCAAAAACCTACAGCAAATACATTAATAATGAGCCACAGTGAAGTTTTTTTTAAAAAATATGTTTCAAGTTGCTCACAAACATTTCTGCCAAATGTGTATCAATGCGTATTAATCCGCTGCTGGAAATAGTCCCTCAGCTAAAATTCCAGCTGACTAAGCATCTTTTCTTACATAATATATTTATTCATTCAAATTTCTTTCTAGGTTTTTTTTTTTTTTTTGGCAGGTACACATTACTATTTGGATATTAAGTTACAGTTCCAGCTCTGGAATAAAACATCCTGAAACCCAGAAACTGACTTTTTATGGAACATAAAATCCTCAATCCAAAGATCCACATGAGGAGAAACAAATGTAAAGGGTTCAATACTCAACACTTAACGTCACTGATTGATTTCATATTTATTTTGGTCGTATAGAGACATTTTCCAAACAAGATGGAGACAATGACTTTTCCACAGGTTTGATGAAATGAACTCAAAACAGAGATTCCTCAAACTTTTACCGAGTCCTGTAATTTGCTATAATTTATTCACATGTAAATAAATAACCTAAATAGACAAGAAAAATAAATTATGATGTTAAGACGTTAGTGCGCTACAAAAGTTCCCGTTACAAAAATTAGAAAAACAGTTAGATCATCGTAAGTGAAGAACCAGAAAACAGAAGAAAGCATCAAACATTTCTAAGATGTTTTATACAGAAATCATCATCAAGGGTTGTGAAAAAAAATCAAAGAAAATAAATATTCTTCACCCAATAAAGAAGTAAAACTGAAGATTCAACAGTGCTTTCATGTTAAGAGTATAAAAGTGAGAGATTTGGACAAAAAAACAAATGTTTGAAATGATCTTTGAAATGCAGAATAAAAACTGTTGCAAGTTTACAGTCGTGGGTTTGATTGTTTTTTACACTTTCCAGAAAAGAAAGAAAAAAGTTGCCGACATGAAGCTCGTGGGAGTGAAGGTGAAGTTAAAATAAGAAGAACATTTATTTAAAGAAAGCTGAAACAAGGACTCATATCTTAATGTTTGTCACTATGTAAGAGGAGTACAGGAAGTACAACATCTAAATATAGTCAAACAACTCTCATACATTCATTTGTGGACCAGTTTAATGTTGCAGGTGAAGTTGGGTAGATTGAAATCTTGCATTCGGCCATGATGACGCTTCAGGATTTATCACTGATACGCAGTCAATACATTTCCAGTCATTCTGGTGTCATTAACTCTTATCACTGATCTTGTGGTCCATCTGAATATCATTTCATCCTTCGACAGTGTCCCCGAGTTCAAGGGTCAAACCTTCACCCTCACTCCTCCCTTCATATCCATATATGGTCACTTCCTGTTCCAAACAAACCAACATGGCCACGTTCAGATACCAAACTCCTGGGGTCCGTTCCAGAAAGGAGGTTCAACCGACTGAGCCCTGATAGGATGATTCACCATGGCAACCAGTGTAAACACACAGAGGTCAGAGGTGCTACTGCTGCTCAACAGGAGACTCACTGAGTGTATCAGTGCATCAGTTTGAATCACAGTCTCACCTTTTAACTTCACTTTCTTTGAATCTCACAGGAGAAAAAGTGTTTGTGTTATTTGCAACTACATGAGAAAAAACAAGCTTCAAGCAGCTGGAAAAGAAACATAAAAATAGATAAAGAGGAAATTAAAGCAACAGACTGAGCTGCTTCAGACTCAGCAGGAGGGAGGAGATACAGAGAAACTCTGTTACCGTGGTAACTGACTCAGAGTTGATGTTATCCCTTTATCCAGCAGAAATCTGAGTTTCCCTCAGTTTTAAACTTCACCTCAGGTTTAACTAACTCAGTTTCCTGCTAAACCCTGACCTCAAACCCCAACAGGTGACGTCCTGTTAGCTTCATCCATCCTATGTACAGTCTATGGATGTCGGCTACATGTCAGTTAAACAGAAGGTGATGTCATTTATACAAAAAGATTATTCAGGTACACGTTTACTCATGAGAGAAATCAAAGATAAAATTGAAAAGAAGATGGCTGCATTTTGTGCTTGTCCTGTCCACTCTGCTTCGTCAGGACTGTAAAAACCTACACACTCAACACATCTGAAGTCAGAAAACTTGGGAAGTTGTGCGCGTGTTTCTTGTTGTGCACTGAACTCACACTCTGTTTGGTCCGCAGTAAGTTTGTGTTGTTTTCTGTGTGTGTGTCATTGTAACAGAACAGCTGCAGATTTTCTCCTCGTCTACTTGTGCACAGTCTGAGGTTCAGAGTCACTACAGCTCTGATGACAGGAGAGGAGAAATTAAAGTGTCGCTCTCTGTTTTCCTCCCCCTCCTCTGTTTGTGGAGAGGAAAACAAACAAAAACCTCAGGGATTCAAACCAGGGTCCAGTTGTTCAGACGCACTTGGATCAGTTTGGATCAAATCTCAACTATTTCATTTCATCCAGTTTGGTTTGGATCAAACCTTCAGTTTGTTTCTGGATTCAGGAAAAAAATGTTCTTTAAAATTGGTCAAATAATTTGTATTGATTATATACACACATTCATTTATATTTTGTATTTGTTTATTCATGAGTGATAAATAACTAAAGTATTAGTAGTACTATGTATTTTTAAGTTGATGTATTTGTTTGGTTTTATTCTGCTGTTTTCTGTCTCTTCTACAGTCTCCACTGTTTGAAATAATCCCAATTAGAGCCAATAATCCAGATTTGGTGATTTCATAAAGGTCCATCAGGATCATAGCGATCTGATTCAGATGGCAGTGGCTCAGTGGTAGAGCAGCTGTCCACCAACCAAAGGGTCAGTGGTTTGATTCCTGCTCTTCCTGGTCATTGTCAGTGTGTCCTTGAACAAGACACTTTGCCCTGTATGAATTTTGGATGACTGGCTTGGTGGTGGGAGGGGCTGTAGGTGTGAATTAGCAGCCATCAGTCTGCCCCAGAGCAGCTGTGGCTAACTTAGCTTAGCACCACTGGTATGACTGGGTGTGAATGAATAATTTGAGTCTGGACTTCCAGAAAAAAGTGCAATATAAATCCAAACCATTATTATTATTATTATTATAACAACTCTGATCCAGATTCAACTTTTCCAGCAACTTGGGCCTAAATTTTCAACTTTATTTTGCAAAAACCTTTTCGCTTTACTGAACAAACTGAACTAAACTGATAATAATTAGGAAGAGTCCAACTCTTTAAAGTATTGATCAAACATCTGAAACAATCCAGGCAGAGTTATTAAACAAATAAGAACCACAGATCAGCATCAGATGTTTTGATTATCTTCATCTTTACCTTTTACTATTCATGATATCAGGATTTGGATCCTTCAGGACCTGATCCTGGATCAGAAAACTGATCCACATTAAACTGTGTTTTTGAACAACTGGGTCCTGAAAAGTGACAGATGAAATTCTTCCTAATATTTCACTGTATTAATATAATATTGTTCATATGTAAACCTGTGTCCAAAAGCAGCAGCGACTAAAAACCTGTGAGGATTTCTTCAGCTGAGGAAGATGCTCTTCACGTGTCGAGTTTGTCTGGACGCCCCAGGTGTCTCATCAGTGACACTTATTGTTATTGTTATTATTATTATGCAAACCATTTAATCAGAGCTGCTGCTGGAGGATTCATGTTGACCGTCTTCATCTGAAGCAGCTTTCAAACAGGAGTGAATCCTCTCGGGGGGACAAGTGAAGAAGAAACCAAATGAACAACAAGCAGAATATTTACAGTGTGTTTCAGATCTACAGTCAAAGGAAGAATTCAAGTAAACTCAGGTTGTGTTGGCCCAGTGTGGTGGACGGTGCAAACCCAGGCAGGAGGCCTCACAGTCATCTTCATCATTTACATACAAACTATGAGAGCGACGTGCTTCACTTACAACACGGATAAAGTGCAGCCGAGCTTCTTCTGCATGTCTTCGTTTGCATATACAACCACCTGTCCTCTGCTGCAGGCCTCTGGAGACCTTCAGAGCAGCTGTGCAGGAGTCCCACAGCTGGACCCACTGTGCTTGATTAGACCTGGTTCACACCGTGGCGCCTCCTGCTGCCAACTTACTGACTTGGCATTGAAATAAAACCGGCGCACCTCTCACTGAGTTTATTGGTGGCGTCTCCCGGGGCGACGGGAAGACCTTTGCAGTCCTGTAACTCACAGCGGATCACAGCGAGGTTTCACGGGAGAAGCTGAGCGACGCCTCCAGCTTCACGCCGTTGGATTTCTTCTCTGAGGGACAGTCAGTGGGGAGCTGGCAGAGAGGAAACACAACAGGAAGTCAAACACGAAGACTGATGGATCAATCAGACTGGTGTCCACACTGATGAAGATAACTGGGATTTGTTTCTGTGAATATGTTTAAGAAAGAACAATGTAGCCACTGTGTCTCAAACAGGAGGCTAATGAGGAAATGCAACAAAGAGCGCAACACTCCTGATGACCACTAGAGGCAGGCTCCAAAACACTCAGTCAATACACTTTAACTCCACAAGTCATTCTGATGTCATTAGATAAAGTCAGCTCTTCTTCTCAGTGGGAGGAGTTAGGGGCGGGGCTACTGTGATTGACAGGTGGTCCATCTGAAACTCATTTAGGAGATATTAGGTTGAGAGAAGGGGAGGAGTTAGGGGCAGGGTTAGTTTGAAGTCCAGTCTCATACACACTGGGTGGTGTCAGGGTTAGAGGATCAGCCCCGCCTCCTCACTCCTCCAAATATGGTCATTTCTGTCTCAAAAAAATATATATATGAATGTGTAGTTTGTATATAAATTGTTGTTTTATTGTGTTAGTTTTATCTCTGTAACAATTCCTCTGAATGTAAAGTGATAAATAAAATATATTATCTGATTATTATTAAACATCAAATGTGGCTGAATTAATGGAGATGGTTTCACACTTAAATCTTGGAGCTAAATCCGAGCTCCTGATGTGTTGCCTGGTTGTATGAGGTGGACAAAAGTAATTATTCTGCCTTTGCTGAGACAAAAAAACAACAAATTTTAAACAATTTACTGGTGAAATTGTTTGAAGTTACCTGCAATATTAGTCCAAGATGTTCAGATAGACAGCAAACAGTTTCCTTTGCTTCAAAGTAGCTATAATCTTTTTTGGGGGAAACGTGAGTTGAATATTAAAAGGGTTTCTGCTCATGTGTAATATTGCTCAATGTCTGATGGATGTGTAAATAAGGAAGTGGTTAGATTCACAACCTCATCTTAAAAGTAGATCATGGGTCAGTGCTGGTTTAAAAAATGTCTTTCCACTGCACAGAAGTGACCAAAACATCAGTTTGTGCAGGTTTAAAGTAACAAGATTTTATAGGATTATGCAGAAATACAGAAATGTATTAATCCCAGTACAGTGCAGCACGACCCTCTGCTGCTTTCAGTCCAACAGCAGCATCAGGAAGCAGGTGTTTGGACCCTGATCTCTACTTGAACAGTGTTGTTCTAGATACAACCACCAGGGGGCGCTGACTACACAATGAAGCTGTAAAATCAATTTATGGAGAAAGCAACGATTTTCTCTGCACAATATGTCACTTTCTTATTTTTCAGGGTTTCTAAAGAAAAGGGGGCGGAGCCTGGATGAAGTGGCCTCTCCTGTGAAGGACATTTTAACAGCGGCTCAGCGGGACGATGGGAAGGCGGGACAAAGACTGATTGAAGAGTGTGAGCTGATTTAAGGGCCTGGCTCGTCAGCTGGTGGCCGAGCTCACACAGCAACCAGGAGACAACATTTTATGGCTCCGTCTGTTCAGAGGACAGATTTGGAGACACGCCAGGACGGAGACAAAAAGAGGAATTATGTCCAAACTGACGAGAGACTCTGTCCAGAGGGAGCAGAGCAAAGGTTCAAGAATGTGTCTCCTCATCAGTAGGAGGAGAAAATACTGTCGTCTCTAAAGGACGCTCCACAGGACACAGCGAGGGGACGGAGGTGGTGAAGCAACGTGAGGCAAAAGAAAAGATCTGGGGTGTTGACAGAAGGTGAAGAATAATTCGACCATATAAAGCACTTTGCACAAATGTAGGTTGAGGTTCACAACCATTTACAGTCAAACTTTGACATAACCCTTGTGCAAATGACTGTTTTCACTTTCAGTTATGTTTCCCATTAGAGGAGAGGGACTTGGATCACGCCCCAATAACCCATCATGCCCCGCCCCTCTGAAAGTCTGAAAAATGTAACCTCCACCAGATTGTAGACATCATCATCCTGCATGTGTGTGATGATCAACAAGATGTGACAAAGTTACAAAATCTGAAATCATTGGAAGAAAGAGGGAATTTTGAAGATGTTTCTCTGATCGTGGCCCAAATTTAATAATTTTTGGGTAACATCTTATCTCCAATATGCAGCTCATGTGGGTGATGATCTAAGTCATCAGCTTAATAGTTTTCTTGCCTTTATGTAAAACC
>OOFC01016183.1:0-19162 GCA_900323345.1 Pseudochromis fuscus | reverse complement strand
GGAGGAGAAAATACTGTCGTCTCTAAAGGACGCTCCACAGGACACAGCGAGGGGACGGAGGTGGTGAAGCAACGTGAGGCAAAAGAAAAGATCTGGGGTGTTGACAGAAGGTGAAGAATAATTCAAACATATAAAGCAGGTTCACAACCAACATCTTATCTCCAATATGCAGCTGGTGTGGGTGATGATCTAAGTCATCAGCTGAATAGTTTTCCTGCCTTTATGTAGAAACTCAAACTGTTCCCTGTAATGATGAAAGCCTCGATCCCACCGGGCTGTGCAGCTCCAAAAAACTACATCAAACTCACAGAAGTGCATCTTGGGAAATTTGGAGCCGTAGATTTTTTTTTAACCTCTCAGACCTCTTCAAACACAGGGGATGCATGGTTTCTACATTCATGCGTTTAGTTGGGATCAAAGCTTGTTAGAGTCCGATATGTAACAACATCCTGAATTGTTATAAAAAAAATGTCATAAGACCCGAAATGTAAGAAGTTGTTACATTTTGGTTTGATTAATTGTTACATATCGGCTCCAACATGGATTCATTTTCCTGCTACAAAGTCCATCTGTGAAGGTCACTGTGAGTTCAACCATAAACCAGAACTTACTGCTTCCATGTGGTTGCTGCCTGCTCCCATGTTGACGTTGTGTCTTTTCAGTTCGGACTTAATTAAGGCTGAAACATAGACAGAAAACAAAAACATTACAGTTTAAATATTAGGTTTGATGCACACACACACACACACACACACACACACACACACACACACACACACACACACACACAGAGCAGGTTAGCAAACAGCAAGTAACACACACATAAACAAATAAAGCTAACATGCCGCCCCCCGTCAGTTTGTGGACTCTGAATCCAGGAGTTAACATGTTTGGAGCAGGAAGTGACCATATTTGGATATGAAGGGAGGAGTGAGGAGGCGGGTCTGATCCTTGAACCTGAGGACACTGTCCAATGAGGATGAGACTGAAGTTCAGGTCTGGTCTCACTGAAGACCACACCTGTCAATCAAACTAACCCCGCCCCTAAATCTTCCTGTATTTGAAGTCTAATATCGACTGAATGATGAAATGATTTTCAGAGAGAAAAAATGTTTTGACTGAGTTTTTTGGAGTCAGCATCTAGTGGCCATCAGTGGTACTGCACTGTTTCTCCTCTTCATCCATTTCTACATACAGTCTGTTTACACACAGCAGTGAAGTGATGGTAAGATATCAAATAACATAAAACAACAAACATGAACATCAAAGACTCTCAGATGACAAATCATTACAATTACTCCTGAGAAGTACCTGAGCGAAAGCATTGAGGAGTCCTGACGACGTCCCTTCAGACTCCGGGTACGTGATCTCCACCCCGAACTCAAAACCCAGCGGTAAGTAACCCGTCATGAAGAACCTGAAGAGAAGAAATCATAATCCAACAGCCTCTTCTGAAAGATCCAAACTCAGCCTCCGACACCCGCCTGTGTAACCCTGTGTGTTATTTACAGGCCTTTGTTGTGATGCTCTGTTTACATGTAAACATCTGCATCTGCTTCACGCCTCCAGCAGCTGTGTTTGCACCTGAAACAATGAAAGACGCTCACTCGGTCTCCACTGTTTGTGTTGAACGTGTGTGAATCTGCAGAGTCTTTATGGAGCCTCTGATGTAACTAGAGGTTGTTATGAGGTGACATGTGATGTGTCCGTATAAATTACCCCCCTCTTCCTCCCTCCTCGCCCCTCCCTCCCACTGCATTCAAGGTCAAACCCTGCAGCAGCTTTGTAACATGGCTGCAACATGAACATCCAGGTGGTTCACATGTCGCAGCTGCAATCATTAAAAACTGTGTGTGAATAATCTGAAATACTTCATGACATCGATGTGTATCCTGTGAGACCCTGTGTGAATGTGTGCAGTGGTGCTGAGGAGGTCCGGCCGCTCGTACCCCAGGGATCCAGCAGTGAAGAAGACCAGGTAGATGTTGTTGAGGTCCAGCGTGAAGGTGAAGACCACCATTCCCAGGAAGGACAGGATGTACACGATCAGGGTGGTGAGCCTGTAAAAGACGGTCTGATTACATCCAGTGATGATCAATCACAGGTGATATGGATGGACAAAGACGTGTGATTGGACAATAAAACTCCAATTACTTGTCTCAGGTTTCAGTTTTCTCGATCTTCCCTCCCAGCTTAAGGACTTTTGTCCACATAGAAGACTCAGACATATAAACAAGTCTGGTTTTAAGCTACTGGCCATAAGTATGTGGACACACCTGCCTGTTTGCTTTTAAACCTTTAAAGACTTAATGACACTGCTCATAATAAACTTTGAGAAGAAGAAGCACAATGATCTGCCCACTGACTCCGAGTCCTGGCTTCATCCCTCCAACACCCAGCCTTCCTCCCGGGAATCCAGACTAGGAACATTTTCCTGTGTGTGTGTGTTGCATACTTGTAGGTCTTGGTGTGGTCCAGCCACAGGCCGCACAGGATGGAGCCGACCATCCCGGCAACGACCAGAGTCAAACCGATCCTCCCAGCGTTCAGCTCCTGGTTCTGAGGAGAGGAGGAGACACGGGTCAGTGGAGGAGGCTGAGTGGACACCAGCAGCTGACTGAACCTCAGCAGACACCTCAGCAGAAAGTGTGTAGGTGCAGAAACATCCAGTCACATGTTCAGGAAGAAGGTAAATATATATATGAACAGAGGTCAGAGGTTTACAGTGTGTGAGGTGCAGAGAGAGCTGATCAGTCATCTGACAGTTTTATAAGGTCATGGAGGGTCTGTGTGTGTGTGTGTGCATGTGTGCATGTGTGTGTGTGTGTGTATGTGTGTGTATGTGTGTGCTGAGACGAGCAGCAGAAGCTGAATGAGCATCAGCTTTTCTGTCACTCAGTGAGACAGAAGTGTATCAGAGCCACTGAATCGGTCTTTCTGTGTGTGTGTGTGTGTGTGTGTGTGTGTGCAGACAGTGTTATGGTGGGCTGCAGGCATGCGTGAAAGCAGCTCATGAACTCAGAGCCACAGACAATAGACTCGTGTCTCATCAAAGCCGTCGGATGTTTCTCTGGTCTCCTCTCTTCTCGTCTCTTTACAAACATGTCTCTGTCCATTTGTCCAGATCTTATCTGCATTTTAACCATGACAATGAACACAAACACAAAAATGTAACAAATGGCCCAGATGGAAAGTTTGGTGTAAAGATAATAAGATGTCCAGAGACAGAATCAGATTGTAAGTCCTTCTCTTACCAAGTGGAAAGTGGAGCTTAAATCATTTAAATAGATTTAAATTGGCACCATGCTGAGGTAATAGATCAGATCAACCATAGATCCAAACAAAAGTATAAATGCATTATCTCTTAAAACTCAGGTGAAAAATACAAGAGGTCCATGAGAATAAAGAGACTCAGGTGTTGGTGTTTTACCTCATAGCACGCCATGATCATCTGGTTGAGCAGTGTGGAGACAGAGTAGAAGGAGCCGGTCATGATTCCTGCAGACACACCAGAGCATCAGGATCAATGTGTTGGGGTGTGATGGAGTCAAAATGTAAAAACAGACACAGACACACAAACACAGACTAAAACACAGCAGTGGGAAACTCCAGATTTACAGCAGCAGTTTGTGTTTTTATGTTGTGTTATGTTTTATTATGAACCTTTTACTTTTACTCTGCAGCGTCTTTGAGTTTCCAGAAAAGTGCTGAATAAAACACATGTTATTATGACAGAAATAATTCCTATTAGAGTAAATTAGTTGGAAAAATATTAAATGTCCACCTCTGTTTACATCAGTCACAACTTCCTGTTTCTGTCTGTGTGTCTCTCTGATTGGCTGTTGCCAAGTAACAGAGTCAGTCATTAGAAATGCAGGTCAAATGACATGAAAAACCACCTCACCCACATCTTACTGTGAAAAGAAGTGAAGAAACGTGTGTGTCTGTGTGTGTGTGTGTTTGTGTGTGTGTGTGTTGTTTTGCCACCCATGAAAAAGTCATATGATACCCAGCAGAGTCTCAGTGTTCATCATAATAACAGTGACTGGACTGATAAAAACAGACGTACAATATGTTACATTGTACTAAAACACATTTGAAGAAGTCGAGTTTATTACATCACACATTATATCTCAAATGACTGTATGACAATAATAACTATGATAAAAGTAAGTTTTTAAGAAGTTACAAGGTACTGCACACATGAATTCAAATAATAATCACATTATACTTGGTAATATCTGCACTATACATGAATATCAATATTAAAGAAGTAAAAATGAACAACTTCCTGTTTGAGCTGCACTCTGCAACAGTAGGAAGAACCTCCTGAATAGCACCTGCAGTAGTAAAAAACTGCAGTAGGCTAATGCTAGCTGGGGTTATCCTAGCAGTAGTAACTGTAGTACTAATAGTAGAAGTAGTAGTGTTGCAGTAGGCTGTGTATTATTGGAGGTAATAGTAGTGATGATGGTTTTAATAACAGTAGTTACAGCAGTAAGAGTAGTAGTAACTGAAACCTGTCAGAGCTCATTCACCACTGACTCCCTCCATGTGTCGGCTGCTCTGACTGTATTAAAGCAGTAAACTGTCTCCATGTCCAAGGTGTTTGATGCTCACCGTAGCTGACGAGCAGCAGGACGAAGGCTTTGTTCTTCACCAGGTTGATGATGGACTGTTTGTAGGAGTAATCCTCAGGAGGTGAGTCTGGGAGGACGGCCTGGGCCTGACTGGGAGGGAGGGGAGGTTGGTCCTTTATCACTGCAGGAGAAGAAGAGACAGTTGCACACAAGTGAAGGAGATGTTGTGTGATGAACAGTCCAGAAAACACTGAGGAGCCAAGGAGAGCTCCATGAGGAACTCCAATATGAAACAGGAACACTTAGAATATCCTGTATAATCCACCTTCTTATTGTAATACTTATTCATTTATATATATTTACATCCATCAGTTTGACTTATTGCTTCTGTTGCCTCTGTACTTCTTCCTGTTTGATTTTATTTATTTAAATTTATGTTGTTTTATTGTTGTTTTATGTTATTGAACTTCATTGTGTTGCTCCTGCATAACAGCGGTGCTACATACATCAAGTTTATTATTAAAAATGCCATTTATTTTATTATTTATGCAAAATTTATATGAAAACATGTTAAAAGTGGGAAGTTATGAGGTAGCATTTAGCCTGTATGGTGCTAAGCTAATATGTGAACACACAGCACAACATTTAGTATGTACATGTTGCTTGATGCTATACAGTGGTTACCATGGCAGCAAAATGCATGCTGCTGATTGGTTCCCACGTAGTTTGCAGTTCTTACTCGGTTGGTATGTTCAACAGGAAGTAACTTTAACGGATCAATTAGAAAAAACATGTAATTTCATGTTGCTATGACAACTGCAATCATCCCATAATCATCCAATGGGAATTTTCCAGTTCATAATTCAAAAAGTAAAAGTCAGAGTTGAATAAAACTCAGTTACTATGTTTAACAAATCCCTTTAAGGAGGATGTATCTTCACGTCTCAGTGTAGTCACAGGTTCATTAAACAATTACCAAATTTTCCGGACTATAAGTCACTATTGAATTTATTCTAACAGTTTCATGTGCTCCACTCTGACCGGGTCTGATGTGACGATGCTAAATGTATCAGCGGCATGGAGCTTGCTAGCTTGTAAAAAGCTAACGAGCTTCATGCCGCCGATACATGAGAAACACCGGTGTTTAAGTTCAAAGCGTCGGAAAAAAGTAGCGGCTTATAGTCCGGAAAATACGGTAATCAAGCTCCAATGAATACATAGTGTTTCCACTTCAACAATTCCAGTTTTTGGAAGCTATGCTAGCGTGCTACAGATGTTTCCTAGCAAACAATTTTGCATATTAAGTCCTTACTAGCTAACATAGTGATAACTTCGTAAGGACCTAAGTACTGGATTTAGGAATATCTGGTGCACTGTAATCCAGAGTTTTTTTCCAGAGTCCTTAAATGCTATTTGGCAAACTCCAAGAGGGCTGTCACATCCCCAGTACTTGAGCCATGTACCATCAGAGCCTGGTTGATAGAGTGTCATCTTCTTCCTCAACTCCACAGAGGGTTTCTGAAGCTTCTGTTACAGTGACCACTGGGGTCATAGTCACCTCCCTGACTATGGCTTAGTTGCTCATTTCAGCTGGACATCCAAAAGACTCTTGGTGCTTCTGAACATTCAGTTCCCAATTGTTAAGACCACTGTGATCCCGGGAACACTCACAGCTCAGTGGGTTTGTACCCTTGACCTGATGCCTCACCACAATTCACCCAGAGTGGTCTTCAGAGAGTTTTTTTGGCCTGACATGGAGTGTGAGTTGCGGGATGTTGTATACAATGGTGTCCTTCTGCTACTACTACTACTACTACTACAATGTCCAGTCAGTTTAATTCATAACATATGGCCTCAGTCAAATTTTAACCACATTAGCATAATAATTCAAGTAAACAGGGTGCATCTGATGTCACTGTGAAGTCTGTAATTATACTTTTATAATTAGTTTGAGTGTAGTGTGATGAGCAAAACTGAAACTTGTATTGATTGAAAATTAAATCTACACAACAAAGTGTGCAAAAAGTGAAGTGGTCAGAATACTTTCTAAATTCAATGTAGGTTATTTAGAGTATTCAGTAACAAAGGGCTGAGGCAGGAAAATAAAGTACAATACAACCATTAATCTTTAATATTGTTTTTTACCGAAACCTCACACCTGGAAAAAATACAAGCGTTACAATGAGAGTCTGCACTTTTCTCTGTGAAAGCACAGACAATATAGATCTCACCACTTGACCCCATTGGCACCACTTGTTCAATGACTAGTACTGTTAACGCCTGAGGATTTTATTACAGGGCATAGCAAAAAGTGGCAGCAATATATAGAACACAGGTCAAGAGTCCCAGATTTATGTGGTACCATATAAAACAACTGAAAACACACTCAGAGAGGTAAGGATGGTAAAATGTAAGGTAAATGTCAGGCTGCAATTTCTGTATTAATCTTTTCTCAAAATGCTGACCACTCCACAATGAAAACTACAGATTATTTTACACAACCAGCCGTTAAGCTTTTCAGTTTTTGTTGAGGAAGTTGTACAACCTACATGGGTCCAGTGTTTTGGTCAGTGCAGTCTGTCCTATCAGAAGTGTTTGTGGGCGGAACATCTGTCCTGTTAACCAATAACACAAAGTACATTTCATTACTGTGAAAATAAGTATGTTTTACCAGTGAGATTGTGACAACACTGGGTCATAAATGTGTGTTTTGTAAGGCTAAACATTTAATTTGAAGGTGTACCTGATTATTTCATTTGGGAAGTTTAAAGATGTTTGCAGTATATTGTGACTGCTACAATGTGGCTGCAGACTGTGTGAAACGTGCAGTGGTACAAACAGATGGTCTAAAGAGAGTAGACAGTAGTTATTTGATTTAAACAAGGAAAATCACACTTCTAAAAAAACACCTTTAGTAGTTACCAGCTTTCAAACTGGTATCACTGGGATTTGACTTTCTGATGAGTAAATGAGACAAAAACAAACAAACAAAAAAAACCTGCAACTTGTACCCGAGCCAAAACTTCTACAAAAAAACCTTGTACTTCAGTTTTTCAATCTGAACTAATCAACAAATTGTCTTTTCTTCTGTGCCTGAAAGATCCAGATGGAAATTAAGCAGTGTTCACACTGCATATTTCCCCATTTGACATTCACTATGACATTTACATTTCACATTTAAAAACAGATCCCTGCAGTGTGAGACTGGCTTACTTAGAAAGCAAAGCTGTGAGAGAGGGATAATTACAAGTCATACCTGCTGTAGTTTATGTCTTCTGCACTTGTGGCTGCTTAAAAAGCAAAAAGGATTTGGTCATTTTAAAGCTCTATAAAAAATCTGCTTGTGAACTTGGCATTCAAATGGATGCTTCAGAATCTTCAGAAAGTGGCAGAGACAAAGATTTATTTTTTATTGTCATCTTAAACGAAGGTGTTTTGTCAGGAGGACAGAAATGGGAACTAGACTTCAATTACAAGACATTATGAATTGTAAAATTGGAGGCAGAATAGAAATTGTCCTCCTTTAACCAATGTCATGGTTGACAAATATGAGCAGAAAAACTACATCACCAGCAAAAGAAAACTCTTTAACTGAAAAAGAAATTAAACAAAATGCAATGAAAGAAACACCTTTACTGTTTTTCAATCTGACAACACATCCAAAATGACAAATTTTAATTTTAAAGCAAAGATACAACAATGCCAAACGTTTATGTTTTAAAACTGTTTGGACAGATAGACATGAATTAAAAATAAGAATGATCAAATTTATTATTCTGTAAAATGTCAGTTGTAGTGACTGACTGCCTGAAGTGTTGGACCCACAGACATCAACAGAAGCTTTATATCCTCCCTGGTGATGCTCACCCCTGGTCTGGCTGCCATTAGCTTGGACTTCAGCAAGTTAATTAAGCTCAGTGGGATTGAGAGCAGATGATTGACTTGGCCAGTCGAGGATATCCCACCGCTTCACCCTGAAAAACCTTCTGGTTGCTTTCCCTGTGTGTTTAGGATCAGTGTCCTACTAAATGATGATCATGTGGCCAATGACTTTTCATGCAATTGGCGAAACCTGAACACACACACGCACTGTTGTATACCTCTGCATTCATGCTGCTGGTTCTGTCAGCACTAAATCAATAAATCCTGGTGTGCCTGTGCCACTGCTAGTCAGTCATGCCTGAATCATAACAGAACCAGCCTCATGTTTCCGATAAGGTGAGAGGCTTTGGGTCAACTTTCTTTTTTTTTCACACCTTTTGATAGATGCTGATAATGAAAAGCCAGGTTTTTATTGCAACCTGGCCTCTCTGTGTTTGAGGCTGACCAGGTGTGGTGTGGACCCTCTGAAGTCCCGGTCATGAATTTTTCTCTCCATCGCTGACATGAAAACATGCATCCTGCAGAGATGACTGATGCCATCATGAAGGGGTTTTTGTTCACCGTGTCATCCCCGAAACTCCTCAGCCCATCACGTCATTTGCTATCTTCTAGTTTTCCTGTGGACACCTGCTTTTTTAGAATGAACCCAAGTGGAGATTTTTGGCAAATCAACTACTTCACTATTTTTAGCCTCATTATCTCCTGCACTTTGCAGGGTCACTTCTTTGCTCCACATTTTGACAGACAACCCCAAACAAATCTAAATGTCAACTCTCCACCAACTCTGAGTCATGTGTGAGCTCTTTTGTGCATGAAGGAATATTGAAAAGACACACAGCTGCCCAGCTTTACTTTTATTTACTTTTTTTTACTGGTGAATTAAGGGTGTGCAATCAGGGTGAAAGATCATACAACAACCTTTTGGGATAGAGTGACGTACAGCCAAACTATAAATAGCTTAGGCAAAACCAATTTCAAAATACCAGTGCTGCTTTATTATGAACTTATGGCAAAACACCTCGAGTATAAAATTAATGCCACAACAGAGTACATGTCAGTTTTAAGTTAAAACTACAAAATGCATTTCCAGAGTCACTACAGCAGCAAGTAAAAAAAACCAAATATTTTTTACAGTTTATCTTAATCAAAATAAAACAGTCATTGCATCCATCCTCCTTCCAGTGTTTGCTGCCTTGCAAAATTTGTTCCCCATCTTCTCAAATGCTACATTTATTGATATCTGTTTGAGTCTGGTTGCCTGCTGTGATGTGTTCGTTGCCGTCCGCAAAGATAAACTTGTTGACATGTTCTTTGTGATGTTTTTCTTTGAGATGGTTGAAGAAATGTGTGGTAATACTCACAGATGTCCCAACAGTTTCCCTACAGGCGTTGCAGATAACATTTCATTTGGTGATTATCTAATTGGGGAAAACCCAAACATTTCTAAGCTCTTTTTTTTTTTGTCAGCATCAAATCCTCCTTCCCTGCTATGTTAGAACATTACAAAATAAGCTACACCTCCACAATACTTCTTCTGTCCAATGAGCATAATGCTAATTGTGCCACAATCAATCGTGCTATTGTCTATGTCATATGGAGGAGAAACATTTGGGAAGGTTTGCTGTTTAAATAATGATGCAATGTATTCACAATTCCTCAGTTCCTGCCCTGTATTGTGTTATTTTAAACTGAACATGGCGAAGCACAAAGCATGAGGAACAATAACTGTCCTTATTTAAAGCAGACTGTCTATAATGTAGTGTTGTAGTACTCGAGGTCGGTCTCGAGACCACTTTTTAAGGGTCTCGGTCTCGTCTCGGAATCGAAGGCATTTTTACTCGGTCTTGTCTCGGTCTCAGACGAGTCAAACTCCGGATTTTTTATCAAGACCGGTCGAGACCAGGCCAGCTTTACTGTGACAAGTGAGAAAAGTAGAAAGCAGCAGCCGCCTTCCCGGTGTCATGCAGTTGTGACACCCTGAGTGACACGCCCCCTGTACACTGCCTGGATGAAGACAACTAGAGACGCTGCACCCCCGGGAAGGAATTAAAAATGTCGACAGGTTCAGTAATCATCAAGTTTGGTTTCCAAAATCACAAAGAGTTCATCTGCAAAACAACATGCAGGCAATGGCAGTCTGCAGTGTGCAAAGTCTGTGGTGCACACTTCACAGAAACCACTGGGACAACATCAAACTTTTATCAGCACATTGAGAGGAAGCATAAGGTAAATTAACCGTTAAATCATCTACACTGGGAAAATTAAAACCAGAAAATTTCAACACACCATCCGAAGACAGTGAGCAAAAATAAGCTCTTTTTTTTCTCACGATCCCACGTTGCTCACGTTCATAGCACCGACTTTATGTTACAGCCAAGTTAGCTTGCGTAGCATTGTCAAAAGCAAGATAACGGAATAACAATGAACATGCCAGGTATTAGTCGAGCCCCCAGTCGTTACTGGGGAGGTTCTTATGTAATGGAAATGTTGTTCACTACACCAGTAAATGGGTTGAACTTTAGATGCGACCAACGGGACGTATTCTAGTCTACAGCATCCTCCATGTTGGTGCTTCGGCTGCAGAAAGAGGCTGTGCTAGCTAGTTCAAAGTCAATAACACTGAATCAGTGTGGTTCATCAGATTTGTTTGATAAAAAGTATTATTGTGATTTTCTTTGATATATACAGTCTTGGTCTTGTCTTGGTCTCAACCTCCCAATGTCTTGGTCTCGATACTCTCTGGTCTCGGTAATGTCTTGGTCTCGGTTGGTGCGGTCTGGACTCCAACACTACTATAATGTTTGGATGGCCACCCAGCAGGTTTGTTGCACACTCAAGCTGAACTTTGGTAATATATTTTACTGGAGTGACACAACACTCTGCTTCACACCAAAATCAGTTGTCGAGCTTCAAACAATCATCGCTACCTCGCCATGACTAAATAAATACACCACATTTTAAAATCCTACAGGACAGACAACAAATACAACAGACTCAGAGCCCCTGTGTCTAGATCTGCATCAGATCATCTTCCAGGGGAGAGATACACACAAGCAAAGTTTAATAATCTGTGTTAAAAATGCTCCTCAATAAGTGCAACTGAGCGTAAAACAATGTGTTTTGCCATGTGGAGACTTTGCTTATCCCCAGGTGGACCGACTCTCATCTCATCCATCATAGGAGGAAACCTACATGTTACATAAATATTACATACACAGTGCTCAGAAAGAGAACCAGTGGAAAGATGTACACCGCAGGTCCCAGATACTTAATATTCTGTTGAAGGTAAACAAGTGCTAATACCGTGTGGTGTTTAGCTCCATGGTGCACAGTGTTTGGTAAACCAACAGCTGTTGCTTTTGTTGGTATTACATCAAGGGGATTAAAGAACGGTAAATAATGAAAATGTATGTACATATTAAAATACGTAATTTTGAATTTGAACAATTTATGTAAGTCACGTGTCAAAGTGACTGTTACGTAAAGCACCAAAGAGACTGGCTTTTTTAACTCTTTGGTTTTCAGCTGCAGACATAGATACATGGCTGCGGTGTTTACTGTGGGGTTTAGCTGAGCACCGTAATGAAGTAATGGCCTTTTCACAAGATTTTACAGCCAAATTACAAATCGAATACAAGCCTTTATCAACATGTGATTTGTTATGTGCTTGTCAAAGTAATTGTATTATGACAGCAGCAAGAAGATCACCGTAATGAGGGCACTATTTGTGCAGGGCAACAGTGGAATTAAAGGGTTTATTACTCCAACTCTTCTTTTCTCCTCCGTCTCAACCTCAGCATGTAATTTCAGCACAATAATGAGTGCTTCAACCAGCAATTTTCAGGCATAAGGGATTGAACATAATGTAAGTGAAGCACTGAATGAGAGGCATGGGGAAAAACTTCACAGAGCAAAGAGAATACATAGATCAATGGGGAGACACACTAATCAGGTCTATCACGGGGATGTCGATTCTTTTTCATGTTAAAAATTCATTGTCGCTTTTGTCGTGTTCCCTTCTGAATTTCTGCCTTAATTAATTACTTAATAGCATTAATAAATTAAGGGTCTCTTTAATCTTGATCATGGTTTCTATTTATAAATACCACAAAGGAGAAAAAGAAAAGCTGAGAACCAGGGTTGCCTGTCATTATATTCAACTTTCCTATTTATGCCAGCTAAAAAATAACACCTGAGTGAAGAAGACATCAACTCACATTCAGAGAAAAGAAGGGAAAACAGCAAACGTCAGATGTTGCCATATGGAAATAAACAACTTTCAGAACAAGTTGCTGGAGAAGAGAAAAGTCTGCGCTACATCTTACATGACAAAGTTAAGCAAAAGGTAGAGAAACAGAAGGTAAGAGAGCCGGTTTCTTCCTGCTTCCCAGTGATTTTTGTTTCGGAGAGAATTAATTGTGTAAGAGAAGTTGTACAGCTCACACCCGCAGGCACGGCAAAAACTCATGGAATTATCATTTTCTGGCGCCGCACAACCTCGTCCCACAATGTGAGAAAATCCATGACTTGGACAAAAATAAAATTGCAACAAAGAACATTGCTATGTGGAGGTTTCGGGTTGGATCAGGAAATCCCATCAAAATTTGGGCCATTTGCTTTTGTCTCATAGCAACAATTAATCATGCTCCTCTGTGAATGGATGGATTAGTTCATGTGAATTTAAAAAGTCGCTGCAAAATAGCATCTCTGACTTCTCTCTTTCGCAAATTATGAACCTATCTTATCAAAAACGGCTCCTAAAACTGAATGACTTGATGAAGCATATATAGATTCTTTTGAAATGGTGACAATGACTCATATTTAGAACAGATAACTATTTCTGTGGTCCAGCAATGCCCAGTACTGTCAAAAACAAATCTCACAGGCTTTGTACCTGAAACGTTTTATTCTGCAAATGTAGGAGACCATCAATACACAAGAAAGCACCCAGAGAGCACAAACCTTCACCAAGGCACAATACAGCTTGACTGAACACTGCTGCCCTCCTGTGGTGAAATAGCAACATGAAAACATTTCCCCATTTTAACAGAGATTTTTCTACATATTTTTTTTGTTTTTGAGAGGATCCCATCTTCTGATCCTGCCCAAAGTCTAACACCCATACACTGTGTACAGAATGAACAAAGCTAACTTGATGTCACCCGTGGGTTTATGGAGTCCAGTTTTGAAGCCACGAGTTTGGCAGTGGATTGTGGCCATGTTGGTTGTTTGGGGCCAGAAGTGACCATATTTGGATAAGAGTGAGCAGGCGGGTCTGATGTTTGAACCTGAAGATGCTGTCCAATAAGACTGCAGTTCAGATCTGGTCTAGTTGGAGACCAGAGCTATCAATCAAACTAACAACGCACCTACATCTTCTTTTGAAGCCTACTATCTACTTAATTATGTTGTTTTGCTTTTGTTTTGTTTTGTTTTGTTTTGTTGTTCTTGATGTTGCACCAGATCACTAATAAGAAGAATTCACTTTATTGACATCAGAATGATGTGTGAACAAATGTATTGAGTGAGTTTTTCATGACTAAAAATGGAAATTATTGAATTTTTTGGAACCAGCATCTAGTGGCTGTCGGTAGTACTGCACTTTTTTGTTTACACTTCCACATCAGCCTCATTTTGAGCTTCATCCACAATGTTGCTAAGAGACAGGCAGACAACCAACATCACATCCCTGGCAGTAAAAAGGATTTTTTTGACTACATATGTAAGCTATAGTACGGAGCCCCTAATGAAGAACATGACGAAAACATAACGTGAAGACAGAAAAATTTTGATGGAGAAAAAAAAAAGTGCCAGTATTTAGCACTATGTAGTGTGCACCAGATAACTATCTCGTGCGCACGTGAAATTATCTTGTGCACGCAAGTTCGGATCTCGTGCACACCTGATAACTATCTGGAGTTAGCATTTCCAGTATACAGAAGAGGCTGAATTTCCCAGTCCACCTTAAAGTGCCATAACGCCTGTGCCTGGCAATGTTCAGTAATTTTCAAGCTAATTCATGAACTGAAGATTTGAACAAATTATACATAGTCTTCTGTATGCTGGAAATGTTATCTTGTGCGCACAAGATAGTTATCTGGTGTGCACTAGATACCAGCAGATTTTTTTTTTTTCCTTCTTCATCACATTTTTTTTTCTTCATGTCTTCATTTTTTTAAAAACACCCCACATTCTTGAAATATCAGTTTTTGTCATCACAACTTCAAGGTCATGAATGTAGTTTCGTGACATCAGAAAATCACTCAGCTGTCACAGTGCACAGAAGTAACACATACGAGTTCAAGGAATAATGAAACTACTTGTGCGTATGAATTCACTTCATGGAAAAAAAAAAGAATATTAAATGTTGCTTCAGTTGACCTCTATAAGAAATTATTTATTTCTATATTTTCAGTTCAGATTTATGGAGAATTTCATTGTATAGTTCCCCGGTGGTTCCTATAGAAAACAGATGAGAAAACTCCTGCCAATCACACATTCTCATCAAAACATTTATTCTTCGCGGCCACCTTTCTGACATCAGCTCGGTTGTGTTTTCTCTCACTGCATAACATTGCAGCTTCCATCTAGTGCAGATGCTTCAACCAACATCTCTGTAAACAAACACCTCAGCATACAGTTGGGAGTAGTGTGGAGAGTAACACTGCATTAAGAAGAATGCATATTTAATGTTTCCTCCACAATTTTCGCCAAAAATTTCCATCGTACAGCTGGTAAAAAAATAAATAAATAAATGCATCCGGCTCACACAGCATTGCACACTTATACTGCCTCTCTCAGTCATCTCCTCACTGACCACAAACACAGCACTTCCACTGCAGCAGGAAGAACTAATGAAATGGAGCATATTGAGAAGTATGCCATTACTGTGAATGTAACACTTCCTGTTTTCCAGTAAGAGCTGTCCATTGAAGAGAGCTGTGTCGGGTTTTTGTTTGTGAAATGCCCACAGGATTTGATCAGTGACAGTCATCTGCAGTAGCTTTGCATAGGTCACATGTAAAGATGATGCAAGATGGGTTCAAAGTTGGTCTGCATCTACATTTGCAGACAGCATCATCTTTCCTACTGTCACTGAACATCAAATGAAGACGTTTCATTTCTTCTAATTACAAGCATGTCATCAAACTGGGTCATGTGACATTTGCTGACATGTGCTTATGATAAATCTATCATCATTTTTCATTGTAGCTGCAAACAACATCCGTAATTATTCAGCAAAAGGAAGAACGGCCAGACCCTGGAGGATTGATATTGTTTATGAGCTTTCACTGGACTCACTGGACTTTAAGTGATAATAAAATAAACAAATCAGTCTTATCTTGAATATAGCACAATGGTACACAACTATAATATAAGAACTTGCTCCTTCTAAGCTTCCCTACATCTGCATAACATCATAGCTGCACATGAAGAAATAAAAACTAGATTTTAATTAAGTTTTTTCAATTACAACAATTGGGCTGAGAACCAGAAACAAAGAGCGAGTAAAAAAAAACCAACACAAATACAAAAACCTAACAGTCTAACAAGTTAACTTCATGAAATGACTCTCTTTTCATTTTGGGCATTCACAAAATATAATATACAATAAAATGTCTCCTCTTTCTGTTGAAATTGCATAATGTATCCTATAACGACCCCATTCTTAAGCAACTGCGACACAGCAATTTCCCTGAGTTTTTTTTCTGATTATGATTCAAAATGGCAATCGATTTGTCAGTAAGAGTTTTGTGCTGTGTTTTGATTGCTGATCTGATTACACCTTCACTAGTTTGAGGGTGAGTCTACAAAAAAAAGACAAGAAAGAGAGAAGACAACAACCTCACCTGAAAAACAAAGATGGAGGAAGGAGCATGTTTACAGTCCTGAGGCTTTAACCTCGACTAACAGCAGGCTTGCCTCCCTCTGAAAACACACACTCACACACACCAGTGCAGCTGCTGCTACTTTTACCTACAGTATTAACACTGCATCTACATTTGCACTTGGTAACCAGCTGTGAATTTCCTCTAGAGCTGCTGTCGCTGAAAAGTGCGCATCTTCACTTGACAGTCAAGTGGCCATTTCAACCACAAGAAGTGCAGAGAGCCAGCTTTTAGTGAGATGCATTAAGTGTGCACTGCAAAACACACGTGTCGAAGCCACAGACAGTATGACAGCATTTCACCTGGCTCTGTTGGTGATTTTTGGAAAAGCAAATTACCTATTGATAATAATCCTAATCTTTTATTGCCATGATGATATTCATATCAGACTGTCTCTGTAGCACAGGGGGGGGTGGGCAATCCTGGTCCTTGATGGCCGCTATCCTGCATGTTTTAGATGTTTCCCTCTTCCAACGCACCTGATTCAAATGACCAGGATCGTTATCAGGCTTCTGCAGAGCTTGATGATGAGCTGATCATTTGAATCAGGTGTGTTGGAAGAGGGACACATCTAAAACATGCAGGATAGTGGCCCTCGAGGACCAGGCTTGCCCACCCCTGCTGTAGCACCATATGGCTCATTTACACCAGTACCTACTCGCCTCACCTCAGTTTTGGAGCGTTTCCACTGGCAAAAAATAGTACCATGAACTTGGTACCTGGTACAACTTTTCGTACCTCCTCTCCTGCGGTTCCAAAAAAATACCCGATCAGGTAGGAGCAGGTACTAAAATCTTATTAGTCGGAATCGTCACTGCGTCATTGCCTCATCAGTGCGCTGCACGTAATCTGTCTTCGCAAACACGCCATTTTTAACTCGTCAGCAAACCGTGTAGACGTTTCAAACAACAAGAAGAGAAATGGCATCTGTCTTCTTGCTGTGAAAAACAGCCACAGACCGACTGCAGTTGTTCCTCCATTGCTTCTTTCCACACCTGTGTGTTGCATAGAAGATGATGTCACGAATGATGGCCAACTACACAGAGGAGGGACTATCCTCAGCAATGTATATGCAACCGAGGCGGGCGATCCGAGATGAGGCGAAACGAGGAGGTACTAGTGTAAATGTGACTTTAGTGTGTGCACATTGACTAATTTTGAAGCATAGCTGCAACAAAGTCACCATGACAGAGACGGGGGAAGCATATGGCGATAAATATATCATAAAAATAAATGATTGAACTAAATTAAGTTATTCATGGAGGGCACACTCAAGTTTTCTTCTATTCTTCTACACAATTAGAGAACAATTTGGAGTTTTGTGTTTTTTTTTCTTGATGTGACGTGGGGACATTTGAAACATGCTGAACAAACTATAATTACAAACCTATTGTGAAACAGTTGTAATTATAAAATGTGACAGGATCAAAGTTTGTACTAGAGTTTGACAGTGAATTCAAAAGATGGAATAATAGGCACTGAAAAAATATCTGGCACTGTAACCATTGTCACACTTTACAACCAATAAACCTGTCTCTCAGCATATGCAGCAACACCAACAGCACGAGTGATCACGTATGATGTCGGCCATAACTTGTTGATGTTTTAAAATTGTGCTTGAATTAAAGGTGCTTCCCCCACTGAGGAGGGTTTGTTGTCACCTGTTCGTACTATTACAGAAAAAAGTGATAGGATGTTATACAAGAAACAGATGGTTAAATTATGACAAGATCAGAAGTCTAAAAAACATCATGAAAAATTTGGATCTGCTACCAATGTTTTAACAAGACAGTTTGGTTGTTTGAACCACAAACAGGAAACAGTGTTCAGCATCAGTACAGCTGATCATACCTTGGTGCAACTTTGTATCTTGAAGACAGGCAAAGAAATAATTAATTTTGGTTCAATTCAAAACAGTTGACTGCTCACTTGCACTGAGCTTCTGGACAGCACGGTGTAAACATAACGACACAGGAATTGCATAATTGCTGATAGACTTAAATCAGCTTACCGTATTTTCCGCACTATAAGGCGCATCGGATTATAAGATGCACCTTCAATGAATGGCCTATTTTAAAACTCGTCGTCTTTGTCATTGTCGTCTCCCGCTTATCTGGAGGGGTCTGGGTCGCGGGGGCAGCAGCCTCAGCAGAGAGACCCAGATCGCCCTCTCCCCAGCCACTTCCACCAGCTCCTCTGGGTCGATCCCGAGGCATTCCTAGGCCAGCAAAGAGATATAATCCCTCCAGCGTGTCCTGGGTTGGCCCCGAGGTCGCCTCATTCTCCGCCTATTTTAAAACTGTTTTCATATATAAGGCGCACCACTCCCAAAACAAGCTAGTGCATTCACAATACAGTGCCGTACGTACCGGTAGCTCTTACCGGTATTTGCACCGCCTTCGTTGAAAACAATGTATTTCCAACTCCATTTGTCACAGTTCAAAGCTACATGAACAGCTGTTGTATTTTTTTCTCTGAGGTAATGTCAGTGACGTAGTATTATCTTTTACCAACAGCAAGGTACAACAGGTAGTGCAACTTTTTATCACGTAGTTGGTGCATCACAAACGTGGAGGGAACTTTTCCCTGATTCAGTAAACACGTAAAAGAAACAGTCTGATACCGCTATGGTAAATCAAACATTAGTGCAATCACAATATACGCCCCCTGACTACGGTAGCCATAATTAACCAATATTGATCCATATATAAGGCGCATCGGATTATAAGGCGCACTGTTGGTTTTTGAGAAAAATAAAGGCTTTTAGGTGGAGCTTATAGTGCGGAAAATGTGGTAAATGGATTTTAGTGG
>OOFC01016180.1:18664-32691 GCA_900323345.1 Pseudochromis fuscus | reverse complement strand
CCATTCACACACACACACACACACACACACACACACACACACCAATGGCTACCAAGCTGCCATGCAAGGCACTAGCCACCGTTGGGAGCAACTTAGGGTCCAGTGTCTTGCTCAAGGACACTTCGACATATGGACAGGAGGAACTGGGGTTGAAGCCCATGATCTTTGTCGACGACCGGCTCTGCCACAGCTGCCACTATTTTCTAGTTCTGTGCATAAAAAAAAAACAAGACAGGATACTTGCAGCCACAGAAAAGTTTGAGACCACTTGTGTTACTCCAGACTGCTTTAAGATTCAACCTCAGTATTTATGATATGTTTTGTTTTGTGTGCTCCAGTTGAAACAGTAAATCTCCTCGATGATCAATATTAGATCCAAAGATAGAAAACTCAGCTCCCTCTCTTTGCATTTTGATATTTTGTCCTATATGTGATCATCTTATTATTATTAGTTTCTGACACAAGCCAAAATTGAGATTGTCACCTTAATC
This sequence comes from Pseudochromis fuscus, assembly GCA_900323345.1. Lineage (NCBI taxonomy): Eukaryota > Metazoa > Chordata > Actinopteri > Pseudochromidae > Pseudochromis > Pseudochromis fuscus. The sequence continues at coordinate 32,200 of OOFC01016180.1, read as the reverse complement.
TATGACTTCAAGATGACATTAAAAACTATGGGTGGTTTCATCAACGAGGCAAACGAGCAGAAAACTAAGAAAGTAGTAGTGTGCAGGGGGTTTGTCTGTATTGACTGACTGAGGGGAAACAGATGAGCAGAGGGGCGGTAAAAATCATGTGGTGCAGCAGGCGATTAATCATAAATCATCCATGCCTGTTTTTATCCTGACTGTGTATTTACCTTCTCTTGTGGTCTGCCTCGGTCGGCTCTCTGTGTTCTTCATCTGGTTTTTCTAATCTTGAAAATGCTTGTTAGAAGTACATCACGTTTATTGCTTTTACAACCTGTTTATTTTTATTTTTTTTTAATCTCTTGCATTTCCTTATCTGAACCCTGACAGTAATGAATAAATAACGACTGTAAAACGGTAATAAAAGCCCAACTGCTCCACTTTACTGAATGAGAAATAAATGTTACAATTATAAAAGATCAATTGACTGTACCGACTAATTCTCTGCACAATCTAATTTGTTGCGATGTAATAACTTTTCTGTCACCTTCATTTTCACAGATATCCTCCTCTCTATCTAACACCTCTTAAAAAAAAATGGTCTAAAAGTGCAATTTAATTTCACAATCTCACACGATATTTTCAGGACTGACTCCTACTTGACCTGATCACCCCACCCACGTGTATTTGTAGTGTAATCACAGCAGGCCCTGCATCTATCTCAGTGAAGTGTAGGAAATTGATTCTCACAAGCCTGAAGTTTCAGAGAGAGGAACAAATGGAGGGAAATTTAATCACCTCATTCAGCAGCTTTGGGAAGTAATTCTATCTCCACCAGGATTTGGGAAAATCTTCAGAGCTGCCCCAGTCTGTCAGGTCACGGCACAAGTAATACAAGTGAAATGTTTTGTTGTTTGGTCTCAGAGAATTGAATTACCACTCAGCCTTTCTGTGGTCGTTTTCTGTACTTCTACATTTTCCATTTTCTGCTACTTGGTTCCTCTTGACTACAACGATTCAGAAGGAAATGTTGTACTTAATATTCTTTAATAAAGAAATTCAAACACTGTTGCTCTACTATTGCCGCTCTTGTAAATATTTGCATACTAATACAGAGATCTTTATTTCAATTGTGGCTTTTATTTTAATTACTTTCCTGTTTTGTTTTGGGGTTTTTTTCCAAAAAAATGACAGAAATTACAGAAAAATACACATCATTTTGACAACCAAAGAAAGAGGACATATTCAAACTAATTTGTTGGTCCAAAATCCAAAGATATTTAAATGGAAAAGTATCAGCTCACATTTTTAGATTTTGAACCATATTTGGCATTTTTGGTAAAAGAAGTTGTTTTTTAAAAAAATCTGCAGCTTTTCTCTGCAGGTCCACAGCACAAAGTATAAAGTGTAATTTGTCTGTTAGCAGAAGTGCAAAAAAGTGCAATACCCCTGATGGCCTCTAGATGCTGGTCCCAGTTTACTCACTGGCTGATCATTTTTTCCACAAGTCATTCTGATGTCATTAACTAAAGTAAACTCTTCTTATCGGTGATGTGGATGTCCATTAAAAGAAAAAAGAAAAAATCCTAATTAAGTTGACATTGAACGACAAGAATATTCAGGGGTGTGGTTAGTTTGATTGACAGACCTGGGCTCCAATGAGACTGGACCTGAAAGTGTCATACACATTGAGCAGTGTCCTCAGATTCAAGGGTCAGATCATGCTCGCTTTGTCCATTCTAATACACTGTATGATCAGCCCTGGTCAATTTTTTATATTATATGTTTGTGTCTGTGACATCTTGTCATACACCCTAAGAATATTTTTTCTGGATGGTCTACACTGTGACTACAAACAAGTCATCAGAAATATCATTAATTCCCAGAGGACTCCTCCTGTTTCCAGAAAGTTTCCAAGAAGCTTCATATTTATAACCAGCTCTCCAACTCACAGCTGCAAGGACTTTACTTTTTAAAGCTGAAATTGAAGGAACCTGGAAATACATAAAACTATGTATTGTAGTGAAGGTATAACACACCAAAGAAGTGAATTACCCCCAACCTTGTGTCATGTTGAGATCTTTTCTCAACAGAGACATGAAGCTGGAAACTGATGGGAAGTTTGAGATAATCTCATAGCTCACTGCCCTTTTGTGTAAATAATCTATGATGTGATGTGAACGATAGAGAACCAGAAGTTCCTGATAAAATGCTGGTCTGCTGCACAGAAAATAAATCAACTCCGTCTCTCTCTGTGTTTTCTTTCTACCTCTGTTTCTGTGTCACGTGGCTATTTTCTAAGTTTGGTGCTATAATGCATCCAGTCACATGCGCCCGATAAAAGAATAAATAGTATTAAATCACGGTCATAAATCTTAGGTGGTATTTATGAACCACATCCATTAACTTCATATATTAAGACCCATGATCGTGGTGTACTTTGTGTGTGTGAGGGTGGGGGGGGACTCTAATCCTGTTTTCCAAGCCATATCAAACAGTAATAATTTATAGGAGGATGATCAGCTGTTGTGTTTGTTTTGTACGTTCAGCCAAGAAGAGGAAAAGTCCAAATATAGCAGAACTTTTACAGGTTTTGATTATCTAATGTGGCAGCTTTGCACTTTGAAATTAGCCTGTTTGATGCAATTCTTGCATAAATTTGTTCATCTATTTATTTATTAAGTGCAAAATATGTGTCTTGATTTGACTAAGTGTGGACAGCTCTGCAGCTCTGTGAGGAAATAAAAGTTCAGCGCAGCAGAGACTGGTGAGGAGGTAAATATCTGTGCAGGTGAAGCAGATTTAAATCCAATCTGTCCAATAAATGTCATTCAAACCCTGAAGTAACAACCTTATGATGGCATTAGATGAAAAGTCAGCTTGTGTCCTGCTTACACCCTGTTCTGTGTGTGTGTATGATATATGTAGATCACCTTTAAATCCTTTGCTACAAAGTTCACCGGTGACGTTTGGAGGCTGTAACCCGAATTGAAAGTGACTTATTACTCTTTAAATGCTAAAGCAGAGAAGAACCAACACCAGCTTTGTATGAGTCCCTGACACAGGTGGAGGAGGTGTACAGCTAATCAGATGTTCAAACTGGTGAGGCTCATGACCTTGCAAATTTTAAAAGTACACAAAAATATTCATCATGTGTTTGAGGTCTAATCAATTCTTTAACTACATTTACCTAAAATCTTTCTTCTTAGTAATCTGAGTACATGCATACAAGTTATATTTGAGTAGAACAGATGGTTTTGCAAAAGTTTATCACTTGAAATTTGGATAATCTGGCATCTGTGTAATTATATGTACACCACAGAAAAAAACAGAGAGGATGAGAGTTCCTGTTTAAATGCCAGTGAAAGGTGATGCTGCTGAGTCGCACAGTTACAGAGTCAGTGTCATCTGACAACAGTGTCACATCTTATTCTTGCAACTTGTCTTGACTTTTAAAAGTCAGAGACACCAAGAAAGGACGAGATGCTGGACGATGACTTGATGATTAACTGGAGCAAAGCCCAGATCCCAGATCAAGGGAACTCTTCATATTTTTGTCTCTTTGCAACAACACATGAAATAATCTCCTGATGTGATACTGTCACTTTTATTGGGACTGAAAAGCTGTTTGATCTGTGCTGGTTTTTGCAGTTTCTTTAGAGAGACTGGAAAGAAACTTTTTTTTTGTCCAGATCGTAATGGTGTGAAAGCAAAGAAGACTTAAAACAGACTTACAGAGAACTTGTACTTGAAACATATTTTCTGCTTCAAGATACAAAAGTTTAATTTAACAGATGGAACTTAAATGTGACTTTGTACACTTTTAAACTTCAAGATATAGACAGTAACAGGTGTGTTTCAGGGACGGCATGGTGGTGCAGTGTGTAGCACTGTTGCCTCACAGCGAGAAGGTTTTGGGTTTGAATCCCAACTTGGACCTTCTCCCTGTGCAAGTGTGGGTTCTCTCATGTTTTTCAGTGACTTGATCGTTCTGAATTGACCGTTGGTGTGAGTGCGGATGGTTGTGTGTCAGCCCTGCAATAGACGGGTGACCTCCCCACCTCTCGCTTATAACCAACAGGGATATACTCCATCACATTTCACACAGAGGATGAAATGAGCGACTGCATAAATGACCATTTAAGGACATTTAAGGACTTTTTTGAACTTCAATCTAACCACACAAGAGGAGACTAGGACTATAAACATGAAGCTGAGTTTAATAGGTCCTGTCTCTCCCTCCAGGAGGCTACACAGTGATGGTCACACTCTGTCCTCCAGAGAATAAAATGTAAATCTGTTATCTGTTGCTTGCCTGTCACGCCTCCTTTTGTGTCTGGTAAGTTTCACAGACTGAACTCAGCTCTGCTCAACCCTGCTCTCCAGCTACAACACTGATACGCTGCCAAGCATGTTTTTGGAGGGAAAGTAATTACTTCCTCAAAGTAAATAAGGAAAAGCTTTGTTCTCATAAATCTTTGACACCACAGAGGGAAGTTTGCATCCTATATGAGATAAGGCTGCTCCAGCACTTACACAAATAAACATGTTGTGTGTCTTTTCTTACTCGTGCTGTTACTGTTGTCTCGTCTGACACAGAGCAGACATCACAGACTTTCCAAGTGCCTGAACACAACCATGAAAAACATGCAACAAGTAAATGCTCTGTTTGCAAGACAGATTACTTTAAGTGAACATTACTGTGTGACTCTGCATCCCTTTTATGGTCAAATTGTAGTTCAACTCTCAACTATAATGTAACGGTGCTGAAATCTATTTTTGTTATTTATCTTATCAGCTGCACAAGGAGTTGTTTTTGTTTTACTGACTTAACTGACTTCTCCGTCCATTCATCGTCTGTAGCGCTTCATCCATCAGGGTCACGGTGATATCTCTGTCACCATAACTTCCTCAAGCTCATCCCAGGGGATCCCAGCCATCTCCAGGCCAACTGGGAGATATAATCCCTCCAGTGAGAGACATTTCCTAGTAGTTTTGTCATTTGCTCCTTTGGTCCAGGTTTGAGTTTATTTAGTTTAAGTATTTCTTGTGTATAAGCCATGAGATATTGAGATATTGTTCAGTTGTCAGTTGGGTTGTTGGTGTGTTAACTTTTTGCTTTTTGGAAGTTTCCTGTTTGGTGATCTTGAATTTTCAGTGTGGCCTGGGCGTCATCAGGTGGGAGGCTCGGCTGCAGGGTGGGGACCTCTCTCACCTGCATGTAAATAGGCACTGGGGCACTTTTAGTCCTAGTCTGCCTCCCACTGAGGCCCCAGCCCGCTGATCTTAGCTTCCTGTTAGTAGTTGTAGTTTTAGTACTGTGGTAGTCGGCCTTTTGAGATTATTTCTGATAATAAAATAATTTCTCATTCCTAACTGGTGTTTGTTTTGGTTTCTCAGAGCAGTTCCTGTTCTCTTTTTTCATCTTGAATTCATTGACATTATTTAAATAAAAATATTTACTTTATCTCCTGCCTCTGCCGCCTCAGTCACGACCGTGTGTCCTTGAATTTTTTTTTTTATCATATTGGTTTATTTTTTTGCTTTTCATGTCCTAAAGTGCAAGTCCTCATGTTGTTGCCCCCCCTCAGTCATTGCTAGTCTTCCACCATTGAATATTGAAAATCCCACTCCTTACCACATATGCCTACATTGGCTTGAAATCATGCTGAAATAATACTGATGTAAGGAGTTTAGTGATTAATGATCCAAACATTTGTTTATCCATTACTCATAAAACACTCTGACTGATCTGGTTTAATCTTTTTTCTCACAGTGAAAACAAAACATTTGAAGTGTCCAGCATGAAGATGAAGAACAAGAGATCTGAACCTTTCTGCTTTCTGAAGTTAATAAATGTTGATTAATGCAACATTTCTCTGAACAGGAAGCCAAATGTCCTCCTCCCACCAGTCGCTCACACACTCCTCCTGAATAAACATTAGATCACATATTTGGTCTTTATTTTTTTTTTATCTCTGACCAGAAGGTTGTGTAACTTTATGATGCTCTCAGTGTAGTAAATGACTGTGCTCTGTAGATTTATGTGTGTGTGTGAGCATACATTTGTCCTCCCAAATGCAGTCCACTGCAGATGGTGAGAGTTGATCCGAGCAAACGTTAATTTGTCTGTTTTGTCTCTGTGTGATAATTGTGAGCGGACAGCGGGGGTTTTGTTGTTCCTCTGGTCTTTTTAGTCCCTCTGAGCCAACTGATGCCTTCACTGATCACATGCTGCTGTTTTTTTTTTGATGCAGGATGTCTGGCGAGCTCATACTTTTCAGACAGATGGCACGACATATTTAATAGCCAAATGTAATAAGTTGTATTAAATATCCTGAGGTACGGGGGAAAAGTGAAGGTGACTTGGGACTTGGGTTTGGTCCTACCCACAAAACTACAGATTTAAAACTTGTTACTTTGAGTGAGGAGATTTTTTTTGCTCTCCTTTAACTCTCTTTAACTCTCATCTTTTCTGTCTCTGGTCTCTGAAGCAGACAACCTCCCCACCCTGAGTCTGGTTGTGTTCGAGGTTTCCTCCTGTTAAAAAGAAGTTTTCCCTCCATCTGTCACTGAGGGCTGGTCAAACAGGAGCTGTTGGCTCTCTCTATAAAACTGTCTTGTACTATATAAAGTGCTCTGGGATGACTTCTGTCATCATCTGGTAGTGAATTAGTGAATATCACAATGTAGAAACTCACTCAAGATGAACACACTCCTGCAGATTGTATGCTTTGTTCTGTTTTATAATTATTGATGCATTATTGTGTGAGCAGCACAAATGTTGCAACTGGTGAAAAGTGGTTGTGACTAAGTTTTCTACTTAAGAGAAAGATAAATAGGTTCAAAGGGCTCGGTCTGTGCTGGGTTTGGTCTGTGCTGGGTTGGGGGGGGGCATCTTGTGCGTAGTTGTCTCTGAAGCAAGTGGTCCTGGGTTTGTCGTGGTCCTCCGGTTGCTTTGGTCTGAGCCTGTTTGCCCCTTGAGGCATTGTTGCAACCACACAAGAGTGTACAACTGATACACAACACTCTCAAATAATGATGTCATCACTGTTACGATTATTTAGAAATTGTGTTTTTGTGATTTTTCCAACCACTGCAGATTCAAATCCTTATATTGATTTTTTCCCTTTTTTGTTCTCCTCCTAAAACTACTGTGAAGTTTGCTGTTGTTGACATTGTTGCTATCAGTAGTGTTGTTGTTTTCTTTGTTCTCACCTCACTTTGTCTTTCCCACCTTCTAATTTTTTTCTTTCTATTCACTCTCAGGAATAACCATATATTCAGTGGCTATAGCCGTTTTTTGTGTGTGTCCATGTAAAGTGATTTGGGACCTAGCTATGGCCAAAAAAGCGTGATAAAAATGTACTCCATTTACCATATACATTTATTTCTCAGTCTCTTTATTAGAATACATACAGAAAATATAAATGGTTCAAGAGGTTAAACTGTATTTCACTTAAAGGTGTTGAACTCTCTTGGGCAGATGAGATGAGATTTCCGGCTCTGATTCCTCTGAAACCATATTTATTCAAGACATGTTAAAAGCTTCTTATTGATTGTTTGAGCTACACTGGGTTGTTTTTTTTGTGTGTGTTTCCCACAACATGCACATCTTCTATGGGTTGAACTAACTGGAAGCTTGCTAATGTATAAGACCAACTTCCAGTCACATTATTTGATCCAAAATGCCAAACATCACAGACTTTGACACAAAATCAGAATTTATCATCAGCGAGGTCCATGTCAAAGGGAAAACAGAAAGCAAACTGAACACTCAAGATGTGGCAGAAATTTGAGAAATTGTGAGCGTTTAAGGAGTAAAAAAAAGTCCAAGACAATTTTCAAAATCTTTTCTTTGAAAACCATAAGCAACAACTTGACTCAACATCTGGCAGCTTCATCAGGATGTGAAACTAGGAAGTGAAACCATAGTTGGAGAAAAAAAAACAGCTGATGAAACACTGACAGTTGTGGAGAGTCCAGACCTGAATCTTTAGTGTGGGATCAACCCAAATCTCAAGAAGACAGAAAGAAGTCCTGTATGATTTACAGGAAGATTACTGAAGAAAACTTACAGTCTCCCCAGAAGAGTTCAAAATGTACAAAGGGAGGTCACACTAAATATTGACTTTTTCCCAGTGGTGGACAAAGTACTCAACTTAAGTACTTGAGTCAAAGTACTGATACTCATGGTCAAATCTTACTCAACTACAAATTAACGTTATTAGTCAAAATGTTACTCAAGTTAAAGTACTAAAGTACTTACCTTTAAAAATACTTAAGTATTCAAAAGTACATGCATTTAAAAATACTTAAATATTCAAAAGTACAAAGTAAAAGGACATTGTCTGCTTCCTGTTAATGTGGTATTTTAATCTGAAAGTGCTTGGATGAAAAGAAAACTCCTTCCTGCAGAGTGTGTATAATACTTTGTTGGTTGACTGTTCGGTCTTGATATTTTGTTTTCAAATTTCCCATCGAGAGGGCTAACATGCTGTTTAGCGTTTTTTTTTTTTTTAAATAAATAAATAAATAAATAACGTTAAACGACAAAACCGTGCTGTTTCCTGTCTTCCCGGTCACTTCCTGCCGATTTGTGCATGCGCGTCGGTAACTCTACCTGGACAAACTGCCTGAAACGCACTGCCAGCATAGACTGTTTATAAAGTAAGTAACGACACACTTCCTAGAAATGTAGTGGAGTTCAAAGTACAGTGTTTGCCTTTGAAATGTAGCGGAGTGAAAGTGAAAGTTTCCCCCCAAAAATTACTCAAGTAAAGTACAAATACTGAAGAAATGTACTTACAGTACTCAAGTAAATGCACTCTGTTACTGTCCACCACTGCTTTTTCAAACCATTTTGTTGTCAAAGTTGTATCTTAATGTTGTGTAGCTTAGCGACCTGAAAAAGACGCCTTTTCACCTTTCAATCAAATCCAGACGTTACTTAGATAAAGGACAAAGACGTCTTTTATTGTCTTTTAAACAGGGTTTTTCTGGGTGGGAATATTCTTGTTCAGGCTTTTTTTGAGACATTAGTAAAACACACTGGGATGATTTGTGCAGATTTACTGAATTAAAAACATGTAATTCAGATCTGTAAAACTGATGTGCTGCTAGATCTTGAAAGAGTAGTCAGTGTGGGGGTGTAGGTCTGTTGTGTTAGTTTGAATAGGAGAAGATAACATGGTGAAGCAAACTTTCCTCTTTCATATATTGAATGAAAAGAGACCATGGTTTATTTTGTCCGTACTTGCTCATATCTCAGTATTTTGCAGACGTTGTGAATGGACGCATTCATCCAGCACATTCACATTAACTTGATGGTACAATCAGAGGTGATCACAGTCGCTGCACAAAGCCGACCTAAATGTACTTTAGAGCCATATCTGTCGTCACAACCTTTTTGTTTCTGTTCATGACTCATTAGGTTTAAAGCTGCACTATAATGTGTTATAACATGTGAGGCAGGTCACTTACTCACTCACTGAAACCCAACAGTCACATCTGTAGTTCTATATATTTTAGCTCATAGTTTTAGTTTTATGACCCACAGTTATACTGGTTTAGTTCACTTGTACTGGTCTAATCATTTCCAGCAGGTGTTTTCAGGAAACCTGCTGCAGACGACCTGCACAGCACCAAACAGCAACAGGCTGCAGGAAACACACTGTGAGTTAAAAGGAAGGTAAATATTAGACCTAAACTCAACAGGTGGACATGAACAGGCTTCACAAAAATGTTAGTGTTGCTCTGTGTGTGTGCTGAATGTCTGCCACTGTTTCCCATGACGTTTTTCATGGTTTTTCATAACCATCATACAATAAATCAGATGCATATCTAATTGAATCCCATGATCAAGCAACTTCTTTTGAGCTGTAGCACCCTGTCCTTTCTGTTACATCTGAGGGAAATCACAGATGTCATTGGGGAACATTTTCCTCTCCAGGCCACATTGGTGGGAAAAAAAAAACACAAGAAGAAGAACAACAGTTGCTTCATGGTGTCGTCTCACCAGGAACATCCAGCAAAATGTTCCCCTTTATTGAGTAATACTGCAACACGGTCCTGCCCCTCGGCATCGCTCACAGGATATACACACTTCAGGTCTCAGCTGCAGAGATACATTTTCTACCATTTGTGAGATATTCACTCAAATCTTTACCTCCACGAAGGAGGTTATGTTTTTGTTTAGTTTGTTAGCAACATCACACAAAACTTCTGAAGAGATATCCGTAGATGTTTTATAAGGGATAAGGCATCAAACATCTACTATTATAATGAATGAAGGTTTTAACAATGTGATTTTGCTGTTTCACCACAAGAGGGCAACGATGTTCAGTCAACAGCTTGATTATGCCTCAGTGGAGGTGTGGGCTCTCTGAGAGACTCCCAGTTAGATTTTTCTTCAACTAAACAATCATCCACAACTTTATGCCTGACCCAAAAATCTCCTCATGTCCCACAATAATTCACATGGTCTAAAACTCAGCTTGGCTTTCACTAAGATAGATGCACAAGTACACACACACACAAGTACAGAGATGACACCAACATGAGGTGTTTTTCAGCTACAGTGAATTTCCAGTTTTCTGGAACTCAACTTTGCTTTGTTTACTCGTGCTCCAAAGCAACAGGTGTAATTTAAATCACTAAAATTGCCAATTAAATCCACTTTGGGATCTGATTTAACGAAGTGATGTACGTTGGAAAATCAAAGCCTCACTTTACGAGTTGTTCTATTTTTCTGATGAAATATTCTGTTCAAGCTACTGACAATCTGCCTGTTATTGAACTCTAACTGAGAGGTTTGTGAGTCACTACAGATTTACAACATATGCTCTTTAAATTTGCCACCAATGTTCAAACACTGAATCAAAATAGTCCAGATAATATTCTTTTAACCACTGAATCTGCTGTTTCTGGGCGTCAGCATGTCTCGTGCCTCCTGGCATGATCGCCCCGACTGTGCATCTGTAACTAAGTGGACAGTGGTCAATTTAAGGACCAAGCAACCAAAAACGGACTTAGATACTTTGTCATTAAAGAGAAACTTCACACAGAAAGCTCTTGAGTAATCAACTTTGTTTGGAGAATTCAAAGAAAAAACAGAAAGGGAAGGTCAGGAGGAATTTTTGGCTGAATAAAAGCCTACAGTGCAAATTGATCTATAATCAGATCAAAAGTTGCTGCAAGCTTTTTTTTTGTTTGCTCAGTGGGTGAAACTAAAACATGTAAAAGTTCTGCCAAAGTCTGAAAAGAAAATTGATGTAATTTTGTAGTGGATATCTGATATCCTGGTGAATACTCAAGCAGATCTTTGGTTTTATTTATTTATGAGCTGGTTTTACTGGTAACAGACCTTTCTGTTGCTTTTTATACGGATGATTTTGCTTGTATGCTTCATTTAGTGTCCAAGAGCCCAGTGTTGCACAGTATTGTCTCCTAACACGTAGCATTGTCATTCTGTGTTGCATGTTTTGATTAGTGCCTGACAAAGTTAAAAGCTAAATGAGGCACGTTAACGAAGCGCTACACCAAGTTGAATCACATTTAGTTTGAGTCAAACTCTGTGTACTCGAAGCAAAACAGTGAGCAGCACTGAAACATCTGCTCAGTGTTTACACTGACTACAATTAAATTTACTGCCGCTGCCTTCGGTCTCTGAGACTAACTGTCCCCTTTTGTCAGAGAGCTCATAAAAAGTTTTGGTGAGCATACTTTGCACCAGAAGTCCCACTCCGCTCCTTTGGATGACCCTGTACTCCCACATCAATAATTCATCTTTCTCTCCCTTACAACCCCTTGACTCTTTCAAGACTTTTCTCTGCAGATCCAAGAGCCTCAATGTCAGATCATCAGATATAGAAATGAGAGCTAAAAGAATTAAAATGGATGTGGGAGTTTAATTGATGTTAAAAATAAGACCCATGAATTAAATTAAAAGGGGAGTAATATGTATGAGGCCCTGTGCACCCAGAAAGTTCTAAGTGTCAATGAGATTAATGATTTTAAAAAATATGATTCAAATTTTTAAAAGGGCAAAAATCTCCAGTTCTTCAATGTATAGCCACTCAAACTCTGGCAGGTTTTTCAAAGCGTTATTGAGTCAGATAAGTTCACTTTGCAGTTGTGAAGTGCACACTGGGACCTGTGGTAAAATGTAAAATATCGTTCTGGAAAACATGCACGTCATTTAAATCTTGGCTGTGACTTGTTGTTAGACCCTGTGATAAATTAGGATGTGCTTTTTTGTGGTCTGTGATTCAACCCAAGCCTCCTTGATCTGTTTGAACACATTTTTTGGAAAAATCCCCGGGGAAAACTCACTTGAGGTTTATAGTTTTGTTGGGATGTTGACATTTCTGTTGCAAATATAACAAAGTGTTTATGTGAGGGAACATTCGGAGCCTCAGTGGGGTGGCTATGTCCCTGTTACAGCTTCATGTTTGATGTGCGGGGGGCTGAATGAACACAATATCAACATTTTAATTTAACTCTGCAAGAACTAATTTCCCAAAATGTCAAACTGAAAATAAAAATGAAGCCAACTAGATCATAGTGAATCTGCTGAATACAGGAATGAGCCTAAGATTTTAAAGGTTATGTAAGTAGTAATTACTCTGAGTAAGTCTCCAGGAAATAAATATGAGTCTACACTATAAATTATTTAATGTCAAATTTCCAGTAAACTTTCTTTTTCTTCTTTGAGCTACTGGTGCTTTGAGCCTCTAGTGCTACTAATTTCCATAATTCCCTGTTTAAACCTCTCATATCTCCTGATATACATATACTATGTAATCAAAATCAATTTAAGAGCACTTGTAATAATTCATCAGGCTCTCACTGTCAGTGTCTGCTCTCTGGATTGACTTAGGGGAGATCTATAAAATGAATCTATATTTTAAAACTCCACTAAGTCCTTCCCGACTGGGGTAAGTGAAATGTTTCTGACAGACAGACAGACAGCTGGTACTGAAACACTGAGTCCATCCTGCATTTGTCCAATCAACAGCAAAACAGAAAATAGATGTAATTAAAGTTTATTCACAACAATTGTGCAGTTTAACAACTACAAATGAAACTAACTAACAAACAGTATGCAGCAAATTTTAGGACAAAATAAGAATAAATTATACAAGTCAGAGTCATGGACTACAATAATCCAGCTCTTCCCAAAGCACACATCAAAGGATTAGTTGCTGAATGTATTGTTGTGAACCTTTACAGATAAGTTGTAGTTTAACTATATCTTTATTCCTCAGGTTGCAGTTTGCTTTTGTGTTGAAATGAATTGTATTCTATTGACATGTATTTCTATTGTTCAGAATAATAACAGAATCCAATTTAGATATAATGGTGTCCAGTACAGCACCACCACTACAACTAAAACCTTAGTTATACACTAAGCCAGGGGTGGGCAATCCTGGTCCTCGAGGGCCACTATCCTGCATGTTTTAGATGTGTCCCACTTCCAACACACCTGATTCAGATGATCAGGATCGTCATCAGGCTTCTGCAGAGCTTGATGATGAACTGATCATTTGAATA